>LKNJ01001459.1:0-40505 GCA_002120245.1 Maccullochella peelii
TCCCTGACTAGGGCCCTTCTCCCCCGATCGCTCAGTTTAGACGGCCGGCCAGCTCTAGGAAGAGTCCTGTTGGTTCCCAACTTCTTCCATTTACGGATGATAGAGGCCACTGTGCTCATCGGGACCTTCAAGGCAGCAGATATCTTTCTGTACCCATCCCTAGATTTGTGCCTTGACACAATCCTGTCTCGGAGGTCTACAGACAATTCCTTTGACTTCATGCTTGGTTTGTGCTCTGACATGCACTGTCAAGTGTGGGACCTTATATAGACAGGTGTGTGCCTTTCCAAATCATGTCCGATCAACTGAATTTACCACAGGTGGACTCCAATTAAGCTGTAGGAACATCTCAAGGATGATCAGTGGAAACAGGATGGACCTGAGCTCAATTTTGAGCTTCATGGCAAAGGCTGTGAATACTTATGTACATGTGATTTCTTAGTTTTTTTATTTTTAATAAATTTGCAAAACTCTCTAAAAAACTTTTTTCACTTTGTCATTACGGGGTATTGTGTGTAGACTTTTGAGGACAGAAATGAATTTATTCCATTTTGGAATAAGGCTGTAACATGACAGAATGTGGAAAACGTGAAGTGCTGTGAATACTTTCCGGATGCACTGTATATCCTTTAACATAATTTTCACCACCCTCGCCATAGCTTGGTGGGGTCGAGTTGCACTCAGATTAATTCCCACTTTCTCCCCATCAGACACACACATTGATGCAATGGCCACCGTGTCGCCAGTTCAGTTTCGCCTGAGTCAGCACAGACCATCGCATCAGCAACGCCTGAGTCAGCAACATCACTTCCCTCCCGGCTCCACCACACTCACGCTAACGGCAGAAAACAGCCATATTTCACATTTAACAGAGGGACACTTATACATGACGTGACTTGAGGCCTACATCAAGAATGGGTCGTTTTGTTAAAAAAGATATGTGAATAAATTAATAAAAATTAGGCATTCTGTTGGTTTAGTGGACTGGCACAACAATAATGTAATCTTGTAGTTAAAATCTAAGCCGGGCCATTCGTTGCATTGTTATCCTACGTCTTTGAGGTATTTCATGAAGTATTTATTTGATTTGATTTGATCTGACTATTAAAAGCAAAGATTAATATCCTATAAACATGTGTTGCAGCAGACACAATGCCAATTGATTTATTTTACTTAAAGAAATACTTTCCTGTCTGGATTTCACATAGTGAGGGGCTAGTTGTTGCTGCACCAGTGATTCCCAAGGTGGGGGTCCCATGATAAATAGGTGGCGCTACCAGATGATCATTGCTTTTTTCCCCCTTGTGAATACGGAATACTTTCACCTCTTTAGGCCTGTAAAAATCCTTCAGATTGGTCGACCTGCTCTATAACCTGTGATGGGTAAACCTTATCTAGTGCATTTTACAAGCACGAAAAGGTTGGGAACATCTACTTTACACTGTAGCCATGAATTAATACTTTATAGTCAAGACAGAAAGCATGACACACTAGCTGGTAAATCCCAAAATGCATCAGCAACTTCCACTTTCTCACCAGCAAACATACCAGCATTTGGCTGGTGGGTGGCAACTTCCCATCCTGTTCGCGGTCCTTCATGTGGCCAAAGATAGCGAGTGTGAACTGACTCCACACCAGCGAAAACAATTTGCCTGTTAATATTCAGTGGCTGAAGCATGCTGGCGTGGTAGGGAAAGACTAACTAAGAAGCTAATCAGGTCTTTTGTTCTTCAAACATTTCGATAGGCTGATCCTTTACAACATATTTACTGCATATACACACTCAGGCAAGGGATCCCCCATTATGTTCAACCTGTTGATCAGGACAGTCAGGAGTCAGAAAGATGACAACAGCATTTTATGGACGTTAACACTTTGTAACTGCTCAGACTGCCCGACTGGACTGCTGCCTGACAACACTGACTTCCTCACAACACGATACAATCGTGACAGTACTTTTTTTCTGTTATTTACTGGAGATTTGATGCACTGACATCTGTGCCAATTTTGATGATTTGATGTAGAGCTAGTTGGTCAGACAAACAAGACATATGAGAACATACCTTTGGCTCTGCGTAATTATAGTTTTTCACTATTTTCTGACATTTTATAGAGCAAACTATTCATAGATAATGAAAATAATCTTTAGTTGCAGCTCTCGTCTTGAAAAAACTCCGGATGCAGCTTCTCAAATGTAAACATTTTCTGCTTTTGTGGTCTTCTATGATTGTTGACTGAATATCCTGGACTGCTGGTCGTACAAAACAACACATTTTAAGACGTCACTTTGTGCTTTTGGGAAGCTGTGATAGACATTTTTTGCCATTTTCCACGAAACGATAATCAGTTAATTGAAAAGGTAATTGAAAAAGTAATCAACAGACTGACTGATAAAGAAAATAATCATTTGTTGCAGTCCTTATTTGACTAAAAACTAACCAGAGTCACCTTTGATTAGTATTAATGCAGAAAAAAATAATCGCCCTGTCCTCTGTAAATAGCTAAACTGTTGAACTGCAGCATTCACACTCAGCTTAGCGCAGCTGTCTATTTGTGTGTGTTCCCCAAGAGAAGTCCTCCACCTGAGATTACCACATCTGAGTCTGATGCCTTTGTGTGTATGTGTGTGTGTATGTGTGTGTGTGTGTGTGTGTGTGTGTGTCTGTGGACTGCAAATAAACACATCAAATTCAATAGCTAACTTCATTGGTGTCAAAAATAATGGATGACAGAGCATTTGACCTTTCCAAAAATAACTCTCCACTCTCTCCTGCCTCCTTTCCTCTTCATCGCCTTTCAGGACCTTGCCTCATTCACTTCAACAACAGCACACTGGTTTTTCCAGTTTCAGCTGAGATGTCTGTGCAGTTGTGTCTCTTTGTTTCTTTGCATAAACAACCGCAGCCTGATCGAAACTCCCTCGGATTAACCGGCTCGATTTCTATTTATGGAAGCTTATTAAACAACGTGGGGCATCCTTACAACTATGCAACCGCTTAAGTGGATCAGCGTAGCTAATACAGTTACACCTCTCCACAGTTATAACCCCCTTGTTCAGCCTGTGAATTAGCACAGCTATTCTTAAAACACTTATGGAAAGTGATTTACTGAACATGACAACTTCACAGTCACAGCAGTCAGAAGAAAACTATTTACCATTTTCCTCCATTTACACATCTGGATTCCAACAAGATTTCAAGTCAAACTGGACCTACTAGCTGTACATCTGTATATGTTAAAACCAAGTCCATGTGAATCTGAATCACTGATAGGTGGGCTGATGAACAGCAGTGGGGGAAGTGAAACCTACACTATGATCACAATAGGCTTACATTACAGTCCTCTTACTGTTCTAACCGTCTGCTGAGTGCAATCAGTTGAACTGTTGCTCCTTTTGCTGTGCATCCCCTCAGGGAGCACTTTAGAGTCAAGCTCTTGCTTAAAAAAACAAAAACAAATGGAGAGCTTTGTGACCAGGGAGCCATAAAACACATTTTGAGAACACATTGTTAACTTGAGACATGCATGAGGATACATCTAAAAATGGCACATCTCTTTTTACTGCCAATAAAACTGACATTTTGGTCATAGAGCTGTCTGAAACCTTGGGAACCTCTCTGACTGGCTCACTCCTGGGAATTTGTTGTGTGGAGGAATCCAGCATCGGTTGGAAGTGAATTGGCTTGTGACTAGACTAGACTACCTTTATACAACATAAATAGGCAAGCATAAAGACATGATAATACACTTGACTGATCAGAAAACCATGAGCCACTAAGCCAGTGTACTGTGACAGTGTACTGTCACAGTGTGCTGCCTGTACAACCAAAGCATAACTAACTGATTTTACCGTTCACCGCAGCTGAACTGGGATATTTTGTACCAAAAGATGCTCATGACCCCTCTAGGTCAGGGTTTGTCCAAGTCTGACACTGTGGTACCCCCCTCAGACAAAATCGAGACACCTGCGCCCTCCTACCACCCCCCTCATTTCTTCCCTGTTGCTATGAATTCAGTGAGTTATGCTGTAGGCTACAACTTGAGTCCCGTTTTTGTTTTGTTTTTTTGCCTATATTTGTTCACACTTTGGCAAATTGTCTCCATTAAAAGTATGCGGAATTAGCTATTAGCAGTTCCTGTTTGCAATGTACCCATGGATGTACAGACAACTGTCACTGGATCACTTTGATACTGAAGAAAACTTAAAAATGTGACGATTCTCAGGCAAGATCTGGAGTTATAAGGAGCGTCTTTATACCCTGATTTCTAAGCGGATTTATGGATGTTTATTTGGTGATAATGATATCCTGGGAACCTCTGACTGACAAGAGACCCAAAAGATCTAAAAACAGATCCAACAACATATTCTTGTTGCTGTTTTGGGGACATCTTTCCCCAACTGCTATTTCCTTTTACATAGAGTTGAATGGAAATCGAATGGCTATATGGCGCTCAAACTGGAGCCAATCTGCAAAAGGGACTTTCAAAAGTTAAGACCTGTTCAACTGTTCAGGAGGGTGTGACATTACATGCTTGTTTCTCAGTCAATGTGTCATGATGGTGGAGTGGCTGGCTGACATGTCTCCAACACGTATTAAACCGTGGATTCACTGTCTGTAGCAATGTAACGTGTGTCATGGGATTAGATACAACTGAGTGACAGGTTGGACTGCAGACAAGATGTGTGACTTGCTTTTTATTCCTCCACTTCAGTCAGTCCTTTTGTCCGCGTAATTTTATGAGACACATTTTAAACATGTACAGTCTTGTGTATCATGTGTACCTTATAACTACAGTAACAACATGTTATGTCTATGTGGATGTGTTCTTCACCTTGATCCGCATTGCTGTGTTCTGGCGTGTCTGACCCTCCTCCTCCTCCTCCTGTCCCGCCTCCCGACAGCTCGCTGAGCGGGTCACTTCGATTGACGCTCTCTCTGGAGCCAAAGCGCACGTGGGCGCCGGAGCGGGAGCTGATGTCAGGCGACGTGTCGGACAGCCCCGGAAGGTCCTCCGCCTTGGTGGGCGTCACCGTGAAGCGCACTGATGCCATGGCAACTCGCTTGGAAAAAGTAGAAGGGAGGAGGGGTGTTGTGTGGGATGCAGGAGGAGAGGTATGGGGTTGGGGAGGGGTTGCGGACTAGCTAGCGGGGCTGCGCTGACCTGAGCTAGGCTATCTCCCAGGTGATGTTGAGGTAACGACGGCCTCTACAATTTGTTCTTTTGCTGCTGCAATTCTCCATTGAAGCAAAGTGCTTGGCTGCCAGTAGGCATGTGAAAAAAAATCTACAACAGGCCTCTTTCTGTGCCTAGGAGTGTCTTTCTGATTCTGTTTGAAAGGTAGAGGATTTATAAGAGACACCGACACAGAAGTACAAATTAATTTGCTACAAATGTGTGAATGTGTAGTGTACCAGTTTCAAGCAGTTATCAGAGATGACTAGTACACATACACAAAGAGAAGAGGATGTTTCTTCTTGTAATTTCAAGCTAAATTGTTCCCTTCTTCTGATCAAACAGCACTAAAATAGTGTTTCTGCGCTTTGTACAGTATCTTTTCTACCTACACTATGTATTCGTTCCTATAGATAAGGACTATGGCTCAGGATAGCAGTCACATAGCGTGTTAAACTCATCTTTCTCTCTGCCGTCTCTAAAGTAAACAACTAAAATGCACTTTAGAGATAAAAATATCCTTCTACTGGTAGAACCCATCAGTGGTCACAGCAAGAGTGGGGGATGCCATGGTGGAAAAGCCATCAGTGTAGTAAGCGAGGGAAGGAAATGATTGAGACAGAGAGAAAAAAATAAAGCAGGAATTAGTTTATACAGCAAAAACTGTCCTAAATGTTTGAGAAAAGGAACACAGTATGTTAAAATATAAGTAGGCTACATGTATATAAGCTTATGAGGTCTTGTGGTAGCATGTAGTAGTTATTGCCAAGCAGTATTTGTGTTTACTTGATCAATTGAACACACTTTTATAATAATAATAAAAAACTTTATTTATAGAGCACTTATCAAGTGTGAATGTACGAAGTACAAACTGCTTCACATAGAGAAAAATGACACAAAGTGGAACATAAAATACATGAAGGGCAAAATTAAAAATAATGACAAAATACATACAAATAAAAACATACAAGGCAGATAGAAGTACGTTTTTAGAAGAGACTTAAAGAAGACACTGACTCAGACATCCTTATTTCCTTGGGCAGGTCGTTCCAGGCCCTCGGGGCCCTGGTGGAAAAAGCTCTGCCCCCTTTAGACTTCAGCCTAGACTCTGGGTAAGACAGAAGACCACTGCCTGAGGATCTCAAGCTACGCACAGGTTCATAAGGGATTAAAAGGTCTAAAAATATAGTCTGGAGCCAGTTCATGAAGAGCCTTAAAAGTAATCAATAAGATCTTAAAATCAATCCTAAAACAAACAGGGAGCCAATGTAAAGAGGCTTAAACAGGTGTAATGTGATCGTGCCTCTTGGTTAAAAGCCTAGCAGCTGAGTTCTGTACAGTCTGTTTTTTGGTTAAGACAAGAGAAGAGGCTGTTGCAATAATCAAGGCGTGAGGAGATAAAAGCATGTACAACAGTTAATGCTTGCTCTGTAGTACCATAGTCCAGCTTTTGGGTAAAAGGTTTGTCTCTCTAGGTCTACCCCCATGCTCTAAAATCAACAGACTTCAACATGCCTTTCTACACGGTAAAAGGTCACTAAAAAGAGACTACTCTGAATATCACACCCTAGATTCATTCATTTTTTTGACCAAATATTCACAGCTAAACTAACTCCAGGGACATTTTAACAGTTATCCTTCCACAGCAATATAACATCTCTCTAAACGAAGGAGGTGAGAAACAATAATCAGTAGAACCACACTGTTGGCCCGTGTGCCTTGCAGGTGCAAAGTCAAGTACGCAATTCACTCCTTCTTCTTGGGAAAAAAAGGTGACATGACAGGTTGATATAGGCTAGCTGAATAGTAGTTTTAGCTCAGTTCAGTTCATAATTTAATTATTAAAAGGAGAGCGGTTCCAACCGGTTGTGCCAGTAGCTGCTGGCTGCTTTCTCTCACTCTGCATGCAGAGACACAGCACATTTCCCTGTTTTATAATGCTCACACACTTAGTCTGTCCACATTCAGTGATGTACAGACAGGGGAGAGACAGCAAAGACAAAGCGAGCCATGATACTCGTCTTCCACGTTAGATTAAAAAAGCGTCTCCCTGAGAAGAGACGGTAAGTTTATTTATTCTCACAAACTTCCAGCTACGTTTGGCCGACTCAGTGGGGGGAGCCGAGGCTTATCCCAGCATGCATTGAGTAAAAAGGCTGGGAAACACCCCAGAGAGGTTATTAGTCTAGTCAAACACAATCACACCGACAGTCAATTAGGAATCTCCAATACAACTCAATGGCATGTCTTGGAGACATGGAGGAGAAACTGCTTAAACCCAGGATCTTCTCCCAAATATCTCAGTTCTATAACCACACTGCACCGTTCCTGTCTTGGTACAGTTTGTCATAAGATGTTATCAATACACTGACACAGATATCTCAATACATTCTCTTGTGATACCAAGGCAAGGGTGTTTTTTTTTACTGCAGACATTTGCGCCTTTATTCTTGTAACTTATGTGCTATTACAGCACATTTGGTTACTATAAAACCTTAAGTTTCCACTTTCTGTCCACTTTCAGTCCAATTAAGCAGTAATATCAGAGCATTACAAGGTGTGGAACATTTTGTTCTCCTTTCTAGTAGTTCAGCTCTTATTTTTGCATCTTAGAGGACTGTTTTTCTGTTCAGTTACACAAATATGCTGTATCACCAATAGCTGTCTTCTGATTTCTCGCAGAGCAGTGAATCAGCTTGGCATGATGTGTTGCTCTCATTCTTAGTTCCCCGAATACCATGAATAAATACCCCTGGTTGATGTAAAATCAATATCATGATATGAAACTGATATCACCTGGAACTTTTGGGAATAGCTACATGTTGTTCAAACACTATCTTTTGCATTTCTTAAAGGCTGTATTAATGATGTAGATTGTATAATTTCCTGAATTCCTTTTAAGTTTTATCTGAATTTAATGATTAGTAAATGGCTGTAACGTTAGCTGTTTGGCTGTCAATAACATTAAGTTAACACATTTTCAGCATTGGTATCAGAGGGGAATCACCAGCTCCTAATTTATAATAGGCTACCGCATCAAAGCACCAGGACTACTACCCATAACGTTGATGAAATTATTATGAATAACGAAGTCAAAATAAGGAGATAATGTTGTCCTGCTCTCTTACCCAGCTGTCAGTCTCTGTCACGGGCACGCACGTTAATGCGGCTGTAATCAATATGATCCAGGGGCAAGCGTATAGCCAAACACGCCTTTATCAATTCGTTTAAACGTCGTCTAATTAGTCCCAACCAGCAACTTAAGGAAAGCTCAGTTGATGGTGATGCTCGCTTGCTAACCGCCACTCAGTTGCCATTCTAAGCCAATTAAGCTAGCCATAATAATTCTGGCTTGAACCGGTCAGTAAACACCTCCCGATATTAATACACAGACAAGAGCTGGCGTTATAATACAATTAGGAGCCGATGTGGTTTCGACCTAACCTTAGACAGCATTTTTCATGACAAAAGGAATGCGGCATTTTTACGCGAAGCTGCGGTTTCAGGGTTCAAATAAACACATTTGAAACCGGCTAAAATCTGAAAGGCGCGCAGTTGATTTGGGATAATTAGCCCGTTACTGACAAAAGTTGTGCTTTTCGTTTAAATTAAGCGTCATATAATGAAGAGCCGCATGTCGAGCACAGAGCCATCACTTCGGTAGCTATAGGTTGACGGGGATGTACCGGGTTAAGTGGTCGCTGGCGGTTCCCTACAGTCGGCACAGTTAGCCGAAGCTAACATTAGCCGGAGGCTAGCCATGCCGCCGTTTAACTCCGCGAACCTCCAGTTATTTCATTGACAGCGACAAATGCCCACTGAAAATCTCAAACCCTACATATTAGTCACATAAAGCGCATACCTGGCTCAAGTTTCCTTTAAAGAACGCTTCCACCATATGGCTGTTTTCAGTTACATCTGGGAAGATTTGGCTCCTCTCTCAGGTTTTATCGGCACTTTTTTTTTGTCCAACCGACCCAACAAAAAACATGCGAAGGCGCCTGGCTGGTCCTATTTCCCTTGCCATAGTTCCAAAGGCATGCGCATGCGTAATGACAAACACGAAGTCAACGCTGAGTGGGAAGCGTGGTCTGTAAAATCAGAGTGGTTCACTCCGTTCCAACATGTTTTTAATGCTACCTGTTTCAATTGTATCACTAAATCTTCATTAAATACATTTAAAAATCACTGTTATAATGATGAGATAAATACCAGTTTGAATAAAAATATGAATTTAAAGTGGATTAATGATACAAAATATGGAATAGTGTCACCACTGGTCAAAAGTAACCATTAGGTACTTGTACTTTTATCGAGTATTTCCATTTTATTCTACATTATAGTTTTACTCCACTACATTTATGTGATAGCTGTAGTAACTACTTTTAAGATATTCTCTCATTTGGTGTTATAATGATGGTGGTGTAGAGCGCTGTCTAACATACCGCTGGAAGATCTCCTAGAAAAGTGTTAATTTGGGTTGAGATCTGGTGACCATGAAGGCCATAGTATATGATTCACACCATTTTCAGACTCATCAAACCATTCATTGGCCCCTTTTTATACACACACAAAGACAACCGACTACAAACCATCAACCAAACATTGATTCAGCATGAAAACAAAATTATAACATTAACCTTAAATGGCAGTCAACAAATTAAACATAAAATGAAGATCCTTAACATCACTAACAGTTGATATCAAATGCATGAACAGTCCCCTAAATTTGGGCCAGGAGCTTTGGATGAAACTGAGGACAAGTCCTGGCTGCACTTTCATAAGTTGGGATCCTGAATGAGTTTTTGGCGTTTTGCTTTACAGTCCCACTCGTCGCCTTCATCCCTCCATTTCTTGGTCTGACCTCCATCCATCCATCCATCCATCCCTCGCCTCTTTCTCCACCGCTCTCTCACAAAACGGGTCTGGGCTGCTGGGTGAGCAGAAGGCCGAAGCGTTTCTTCACCATCACCCGGTGTCGGGAGAACTTGTCGTCTGGGGAGAAGCGGGCCGGGTGGGCCGAGCTGGTGGGCTGCCCATCAGGACGAACCTTCTGTTGGTGACAAAGAAGGAAAAAGAACGCAAAACAGCTCAGTTTATGTATATTATAGGGCTGCAACTAACAATTATTTTCCTTAGCATTTAATTTATCAGTCATTTTCTCAATTAACTGATTCATAGTTTAGTCTATAAAACATCAGAAAATAAACACAGATGTCTGTCACATATTCCTCAATTAAACTCAAAGACATTTATTTTAAAATGATATGAAAGAGAAAAAAAACAGCTGGAAACAGAGAATGTTAAAATATATTGTCATCGACTAAATTTGTTATAATCAACAAATCATTGCAGCTCCTGTTTGTTGTGTAATAACTACAATAACTAAATCTGCATGCCATAACTTCCATTTAAGTCTTTCCCTTGTGAAATTATCTTAGTTAGTGGATGACGGTCTTAACAAAATAAATATATGGCAACCTCAAAGTTTAACTTCATTTGTAGCTGGTTTTTGTGATGTTAGCAAAGGGGGTTGTTTTCGATGTGCAAATTAAAATAACTTCTGCAGCCCCAGTTATCCGACCGTCTGGGGTTATTTCATGTAGTACTTATTGCCATCTGAATTAAAGAGAATAAATGGAAGGAGCATTATTTAATAACATTATTTACTTCTGTGTTTGATTTTTATTTAAATGTAATATGAAACTTAGAACTATAGATCAATTCGGTTCAGGCCCATAGCTGCTAAGTTAGCTAACTTCAAAATAACGTGTAGCAACGTTGATTTAGAGCAAAAACAGTACGTTTTATTTCGTTAAATAAGCCATAGCATAGATAGACTGAAGTGAAGCTACTTCAATAAAGACGTAGAGTATATTTACACAGAATAATGTTGGATATGAAGGATGTAAACATAACGTTACCTTCAGAGTGTAGACTCTGTCCCCGTCGTCGTTTAGGTAAAACTGCAGAAACATCTCGACGAAAACTTGTTTAAAGCTTCAAAGACTACAAAATATATCGAAAAGGTTGTTTTATATCGGAAAAACGTTCACAGGTTGCAGGTATCACGATATTTCTCTTCTGAACTCCACGTGTGACGAACTTTCTCGTCGCTCGGAGAGCAGAGCGGATATCCGGTTTAACAGTCGCTGCAAACAGCATCCTGGGAAATTGTGTTTTCTTATATTACACATCGTCCCAAAGCCACCATAGGGACATTTACAAGTAGTGTCTAAGAAAAAGTTTAATGCGTTTGAGCTTGAATGTTCGTTCTTGATCTTGGAAATTGTTTTTAACCCAAGGTCCACTTTCTAGATTTCTTCTGGAGCTTTCAGCCACATGTCCTGGACTTCATCAGCAGATGGAGTTTGCCCAGTTCAGTTGGCATGGAGATGGTCAGCTGCCTTCATGTGTGTGATGTATGGATTATGGAGCTTTTAATATATAATATTAATATGAATAAAATATCATGCCATGTAATATTTCTTGCACCTGATTAGGAAAACAGTAAGAAATGAATCAAATAAAATATTAATTAACTTTCATTATTCTAACAAACTGAGTATTTTGTGCTACTTCATAAAAAAACATATTCCCACACTTTCCTTCCAAATTGTTTCAAAATTCCGGCCTAATTCATATTAAAAAATTTAAAAAATAAGTTTACTGAGCGCATACATGAGAATAAAATGTTGGATGTTTTATTGTGCAGCTGCAAATACGTTATATGAATCAGTGCACAAACTAGACAACATACTGTAAAAAATAAAAAAACAGTAGTAAATTAAAATTTCTGACACTTTATGAAGTTTGGAATGTTTACATGCACAGAACCTTCAGCTTTCAGAAGAAAACAAATGAACCTGAATCAAGTTTATTTTTAAAACATACAGCAGATACAAACTTATTGTATTGCTTGAAGACTAATCATCTCTCACAAGAAAGGTAGGCCCAATGACAAATATTATGACCTTTATTATTTACCACTTCCATTATTTACACTGGTAGATAACACAGTATGTTTTCACAGAACTTTCATTTAGCATTGAAGGTTTACAGACGTGTTGAAATAAGTGTGAGTACTGAAACTGCATAACTGAATAAGGACCAAAGGTTTATCCAGTTCGGAGTTTGTAATTTCACAAAGGAGAGTGAGGTGTATCAGCTGAAATGCAGCAGTGTGAGAACTTTTTAAACTTACTGGGAATAGACAACTGCATGAGTCTACTGTGTTTTAATAGCTTATTGTAGAGTGAATGCTCAGTAAAATTGTCAGTTAATGGAGGCGATTCAACCAATTATTCATTTAAAAATGTGTAAATCAAGAAATATAACAAATACTGTATAAATCAGGGACCAAAAAAGCCTGATTATTCCAGGATCTAACAATAAAAAGCAACATCTGTCATTTCACCACAGTGTAATGTGCGCTGTTAACTATATAGTGTGAGCAGATATGTTGCTTTCTATTCATCGAATGTTGTAGGCTACAATACCTGAAAGTTTATTCTTGAAAATAACCCAGTAGGTTTGACAAAACAATCCCCACTTGAAGTCTACTCACTAGCTTTTTCTTGACTTTTCAACCGCGTCACACAGTTTTCAGCAGCCAATGGAGTCAGCTTGCTCAGTTGTCATGGAGATGGATCTGTAAACTTAAGGAGATAAATGTATACATGTGTAGTTGTGAGCCGTACTATATGTACTCGTGCTATTTTTGTATTACGTTTTAATCTGTAGTTTTATTTTATTTTATCATTTGGAGTCCATTACAGTATATTCTACACTCTTGTACTGTATTTAAAGTGACAGAGTCAACAAACTCTGTAGCATTTCCTGCAGTTGTGGTTTGACTGGTCCTTCATGTCGATGGATATATTTTGTCTCCGTTTTCTTCAGTATGCTCTCAGGCAGCTAAAAGAAAATCTTTGTTTTTCTGCCCTGGAGCATACTGGATTGGAGAGAAGAGAAAAACTCAAGGCAGATGGGAAAGTATTATGAAATACTCAGAAATACTGCCAGACCTCTGAAGACATGCCAAGTGACTGCTTGCGTTTGTGTCATGGTATCTTTGCTGTTGCCCTTATATTCTCACTTTCCTCTGACAGTTACAAGCAACAGACGCACAGAGATACAAGATGGATCTAGTGCCGTTTCCTCTGCCTGAGATCATCCTGAATGACAGAGGAGAGCCTGATTGCACTCAGTCAGGATCCCTGTCCTTTTTGGATTTCTCCCCACATTTTCACCAACCGTTTCCTGCCGATAGATCTGCTTCACAAGAAGAACTAGACATCCACGTATTGTTGGAACCGTCCCCTCAGACGAGCCATGAAATCATCAGCCGAGTTGGAAAGTATTATCCGTCAGGACCTCGTCACATGAGGAATGAATCGGTGTCACAGAGAACCTCCACAGTTGCAGAAATGCTCCGGAGAATCGCTAATTTGGATCAAAGAACGGACACACATTGTTGGACACAAGAGGACTTAAACCAGCAATCTGTGCAACTTCTGATCCCAAGCTTGACTGGCCCCATCCAACCCCAGATACAAGTTCAGGACAGTCCCTCTCCACTCAACCTCCAGACTTTATCACCAGGTGTCAGGTGCCAGCCTGGATTGACACCACCTTTACCAGAGCTCATATTTACACCCTGCTCTCCTCAAGACTCCTGCTGGCTAAATATGAGCCCCGTTGCCTCCACGCCGAACTCCAGGTTTGATTTTAGTCCCTATGTGTTGGCTCCTATCAGCAGCCCAACAGAGTTCTGGTTCAGCCCACATTCACCTCCTCATTCTTGGCTCCTCCTGTCGGAGGTTCATCCCAGCTGGTGCTCGTCTCCGCAGACAGTGCCTGTCCTTCATCCCTGCAGTCCAGACCTGTAAGGGATATACAGCAGATAGCATGTCAGATTTAGAAACACTGGGAGTTTCATAATTGAATCCTGATTGTGATACTGTATGTGACTTCAGGCTCTCAAGAAGAGCAGCTCAGCAGTTAAACGTCACGCCTGCAGCGTCAGGGAAAGAACAGAAAGAAGAGCAGGCCGAGTCAGAAGGTCAGAGGTCAAGGATTTATATAAGTATATTGGTTGGTCCAGACTGAAATATCTCAACAACTATTCAATGGATTGCCATGAAAGTTTGTGCAGACATTGATGGTCCAGATTTTACATAAAAAACCCATAATAAGCTTATAATATACAGAACATTGTTAAAGTTTAAACGTTACCCCCTTACTGTACTGTTGGGGTCCCTTGTCACAGTTCAAAGGAGTTGTTAGCAGTGAACGATTTCCCCTTTTAACTTCTCATCTAAATAACAGTTCAAACTTCTTTCCGCTTCCATTATTCATCTCATGACCCCTCAGATTTATCTTGTGACCCTTTGGAGGGGGCCCACCCCTAGGTTGAGATCCACTGGAACCTACCTAACTGTATATAAAGTAGTTAAAACTAACTCCACCTCAACCACCTACACCAGCAAAATGGTACTCTTAGCCTTGTTCAGCAGAAAGTAGATTGAGAAATATCAACTGCTGATTTTTGAGATCTTAGGGGGGGGGGGAACCGCATGCCTAGAAGAAATGAAAATATTTAAAAGTTAAACTCACGTTTAAGTCCATATTCTCTTTTTCTCACAGAAGGACAGCAGAAAAATTGTACACCTGACGAGGACAAACTACAAGCAAACAACACAGACGATAAAACAACAAAGTCCAAGGTTTCTCCTGCATCTCTTCCCTCCTTGGACGAAGAATCTCTGGCGGAGCGCGCCTTTGAGGAATACATGATGATCATGGACTCCCTCTGTCCCAAGGTCCCCTGCTATATGTTACAACATAAAATCTAGTAAATCTTAACAATTACGCATGCATATAGAGGTTTAACACCACAAGATTATTTTTAGAAAAATGTTTGTGTTAGTGGTACCTGTGAGAGACGATTTCATCTTTCATCTACTGAATGTTTTCGTTGGTGCAAAAAAACCTAGCAATTCAAATGATTTGTCACTTGTTTAAAGAGTAAATACTGTATGTATTATGGAATAAAACTCTACAATGTGCAATAGTTAACGCTAACAAACCAACACCACCTACATTTTCTGCTGCTTCTGACTCCACTCAGATCCAAGATGGGGTGGAGGCCAAAGAGAATAAAAATGAGATAGAAAACGACTCATTTCTGAAGTACCTGGATGAACTGTGCAGCGATGAGGACTTTATCAGAAAGGTAAGTTATCAGTGGCATTAATATAATATGTAAACCATGACACTGGCCATATTTTGGTGGAATGTAACTTTTGTTGCAGTTTTGAAATTTCGTTTCATTCACAAATTTTCATTGAATCAGAGTGAAAGAGCGGTTTTCAGGGCAAAAGTGGCAAAGCATTTATGTCACGGTTGCCTTTTTAATCATGATAATATGATCATCTTGTTTCCAGTAAAAGTTAAAAACCAATACTTGGTTCTTTGTACTGGTAAGTTTGGGGAAAGAGCTGTTAAAACCACCATACGCAGGGGCCTACTGTATGCTGAGTTAAGGAAAAGGTTTTATTGTCTCTGTGTCTCCATTTGTGCTCATCTCTTTCTCTCAGGTGGAGTCGGCATTGAATATCGAGTACCTGGATTGCCTCTTTTCTTCAGACGCACCTGACCTTCCTGCACTGGAAAACCAAGAGCAAGAGGTAATGTGATAATAAGTACTGTAAATGTTGTGTTTTTAACACAAAGACGGGGCTGTGGAGACATGGGCATTTATCAGGCAGGGAAGGGCTATGGAAAGACACCATCAAGTTGCATTATGGGAAATGTAGGATACATGGCTCACTAGAGAAGACAGGATCTCGGCTGCTGCCGCTTCAATTTTCACAATTTTGTTTCTGTGCCTCACAAGCCCCCCAAATTTATGGAAGTACAATACTAAATCGCCGTAGTACCCCTTTCATCTCTCTCTCTCAGGCAGGGTCAACACTGAATCCAGAGCACACGGATTCCCTCTTTTCTTCAGATCCAGAGCCCATTGACTTTCTTCCACTAAGGGAACTTCAGCAAGAGGTGAAATAATAATAAATAATAGTTTTGTAGCTGTGATTTGTTGCTTTGTTATGAAGGAGTATTAGGGGAGCTGTTAGGAAAAAACAAATTCATATTTTGAGAATAAAGTTGCAATATTTCAAGATAAAAATCAGTGTTACGAGAAAAAGGTTGTATATTATGCTTAGATTAGGTTGATTGGATTACATGTTCATTTTCTATTTGGCAGCAGTATCATTTTCCTAAGTACACTCAGTTGCCAGTTTATTAGGTACACCTAGCTAATTTGCAATAAGTTCCATTTAGCTTTTGTAAAAAGGCCAATTAAGTCAGGTTTTATTTTTCTCTTGGGCAACAGGCTTTGGAGTTGATCCTGCAGCAGCATTTACATCCACCTTCTCCCGGCTCCAATTGCGCAACTCCTGTGATCGAAGAAACATCTCTGCCAACTTCACATGTCGAGGAAACCGCACCACTCCAAAGAGCTAAATCACTAATTTTGGATCCTCCAGGCTCACAGCCGGACACAAATCCAAACCACGATGGACAAGCTGCACCTCTGAGTACGAGGAATATAGGATCAGAGGAAGGCTGGGCTACCTGCTCTCCCCTCCTCCCTTTACTCCGTCTAGAAGAACCACTGCCATCCGATCCCACACCAAATTACTATAACCCTTTTAATACCATATCTCCTCCTTATTACGATGGCTCCCTTTTCATGGATTATAGTTTTAATTCATCTCTGCAGTTGCTTGCCAATATCTCCCGAGACACCAGTCTTACTTCTGATTTGGAGGCAAGAGACAATGATGTGTTGGCAGAGGTACCTGCAGCCATATTTCCCACAGGGGACGTGTCAGAAGAAGCCTTAATGTCCCTCACAAACCTTGCAGACACACAGTCAACTCCGACGTCCCAAAAGCTTCAGGACAGACCTCTACCTGGGGATCCTCCTGCCTCTGAGTCCCCCTCAACCTCCAGTGTTTCAGGGCCAACCGAGGACCCTCATGCCATTCCCATCAAGGATCCTGCGCCCAGTTTCGAAGCCGATTTGTTGACTGTCAGCTCATCACAGTCAGCCAGCCCTCCACCTCTGAGTGTCCTGGCTCAGAAAACACTTCCTCGCCCACTGTCTCCACCACCAGCTCAGATAAGGGTGCCTGAGGAACAATGTAGCCCCAAAAACATGAATCCAAAGTCTTCTTGTCTTAAAGACTACGTAGTTCCCGTGGCAGCTAATTCATCTTTTGTGGCAGATTCCCATGCGGAGTCTTGTGATCCCCTAGTTGATGGCAATTTATCAGACTTGGTGCCTGAAAAACAGCCAAAAGGGTTAGAAGTTTCTGAAAAGTTAGCATCCTCTGACGTTTCCTCTGAACTCACAGCAGGAGAGTCGGCGGAGACGGAGAGAAAATGTAAGAAAGATCTGGGAAAAAGTGTCGAAACAACAGTGACACAAAAGCGAACAGCTATAAAAGCAAGAAAAGGAGGGATGACTAAAAAGACTTTTGAAAATAAGAAGGAGAATAAAGAGAATGAGACCAAACTCAACTCAGCGACAAACACCAGACGCAGTCAGAGGCTGTCAGGTCAAATTGAAAAAGAGAAAGCAAGACTGAGTTGTGAATTCACAATAGAGAGAGCAGATGAGAGGAAACCAATCGAAAAAAGCATTACGAAAACAGCACAATTCACCCCAGAGAGGGACGGGGTAATTTATAAAAACCAGAAGAGACGGTCCTCAGGAGGAAGGCAATTATCTAAAAGACAGGAGACTCATTTTGAAGAGTGGAGCGAAGCAACAAAAACAGCAGAGTCATTTTCAGAGATGGGAGAGAAGGAACAACATCAAAAGTTCACAGGGGAGATGCAGGAACTCAAGGTGGAGGGAGGGATCCAGTGTGAGGCAAATAACCCCAAAGTGAGCACTGAAATTGGGGCAGAAAATGCTCTTTTAACCAAAATGGCACAAGAGGAGAAAGAGTTGGGTGAGGGGAGAGTAGAAAGAAAAGAGGAAGGGATTAAAATATCCACTTTTGTAAGGAGAAGAACTAGGAGCACCACAACTGAGGAAGAACTGCAGCCGACTTCTCTTCCTGCCGCTGGAGCTGGAGGGAAAATCAAACGCTCAGAAATGGAAAGATGCGAAATGAAGTCCTCACCTGAGACAGAAATGCAGGACGAAGGAGACGTGAAGGAGAATGAAAGTGAACCACACACTCTGCCGGTTTCAAGCCCAATGAAAAGAAGCAGAAGAGATGGAGAGGAGAGTATGGAGAGGGCTAACGATGCTAATTCAACAGGATGCAAGACCAACGAGGAAGAGGTTTCTGGAAACTGCTGTCCTGTCTCTCTATACGAATCTTCTCTGCAGAGCCCAAGAGTTCAGACAGATGCTCATTCAACAAAAGACCCAATAAAGGAGTCACCAGGGGAAGGACCACTGGATGAGAGCGATGAATCACTTTTCGTGAAAACCTGTGAGAAAAACCCAAATCTAACCTCCGCTCGGTGTCCAGAGACCCGGCAACAAAGCAAAACAGTAGCATTAAGTGGAGGTGGAGCTGACAGACAAGCAGAAAGAGGAGAGACAGGTCGACATGGTGAAGCCACGGGAACCAAAACTTGGGACTTTCACAACTTAAGGTCACAAACTCATAAGCTAAATGTGTCAAAAGGGACAGTTAACAGGACAGGGGTTCAAGAGAACGAGGCAACACATCAGCCATCTAACCCCAAACCAAGTCCAGACCGGACAGCAGACGTGAAAGGTGAAGATGAAAGAATAAATGGAGAAGGGGCAGAACGCCCAAGCCTCTTGTTGAGTGCGATGAAAAGATACCGGCATGAACGTGGGGCTTCTGAAGAGAGGGAGAAAAGGCTAAATGAGACGGCGCAATCAACGGACAAAGTGGGGATTGAAACAGAAATGATCAGCTCAAGTCCGGTGAAAAGAGGACGGTGGAAGAGCAGAGTGGAGCAAAGGTTGACAGCGATTGAGAAAGGCAAAGATGAGGCACAGGACGAGGCGGAGACATCTGGCTGCAAACCAAGCCCACCCTCAGCAAGAAGTAATACAAAGGCAAAGGATGAAAGGATTTCAGATTCATCAGCTGGACAAGGAGGTGGCAAAAGCAGCGCGATGGAAACCAGATCGAGTCGTAAGGGAACTCGCATCCCACGTTTTCCTTGTGAGAGACAAAAAAAGTTACCCACAAAGTATAAAGACTTTATCTTGTGTAAAACAAACAGACCCTAACGACAGCTGAGGAGATAAGGAGAAAGAAAGAAACAGCAAAACCTCCTTAAAAGAATTCACAGTTTAATTGTTAAATAGAAAAAAATATATTCACACAAAAATGTAAGAATAATTATTTAACATAAAATAAACTTTTTGCTTTACAGACTGTTTTTTTAAATGGTACAATGGGATGTGCAAAAAACTATTCAATATACATACAAGGGAATTGTATAAATAAGACATTTTATGGCTACAAATGACAAAAGTAAGTAACTGAGTCCTTTAACAGAACACGTGAACATGGTTTCTTGAGGGTAGTTAAAAAATGTTTTAAAAAGTACACTGGTAAACATGAACAACTTCAAGTCCTCAAATATACAAAGACCTGGTCTCTCACACACACACACCTCAGAGAGCCACTGTGCTCATAAATTAAGTCATTCTTTGGTTTTCTAATGTTTCAGCAACATAGATTTTAAAATGCATTCATTCATCCAAACACACAGGCACCAAACTTAAAAAAATACAATCATTAGTCGACGATTTTTCTGGTTGTTTGTTTTGCTGCACTCAAGGATGTCGAGTACGTCACAAACATGACTGAACATCTTGTAAAAAAAAAAAAAAAAAATAGAGGAATCCAACTCAGTTGATTTCCCAAAAAATAAATCCTCATTCAAACTTTTTGTTGTTGTGGAGGGATCCGTTGCTGTTGCGCATGTTTCCGTTGTTGTTCACAGCCTTCCCATTGGCCAGCGAGGTAGAGCCCGCCCCCTTGGGCTGCATGTACTCCTTCACCACTCTACGATAGGTCGGGTGGGTCGTCAGCACTCGCAGCAGATTTTCTGTGGAAACAAGAAAGACGTAAAGAGGATTTTAATGTGTTTTGACGCTAGATTATCACCCAGTGAAGTGTCATAAAGTAACTAAATCACCTCAAGTCTGATTTTAGCCTTCTCTTAATATTAACCTTTCACACTACTGTATAAGATGCAACTCCGTAGGCTTTTATAGTTGACATAAAGTAATCACTTCTCACAGCAGGGACAATACTAACATTGGACCAAGAGTAATCAAGAGAAACAGAAAAAAAGGTATTTAGCAAAAAAAAACAACAACGTCTGTTATTCTGGTATCACAGAATTATTTTCACAGATTATACCTGTAAACTATTTATGTGAGCTGTTCTCAATGTAACGAGATGAGTCAGCAACCTCAAAAATCAAACAAAAGTATGATGGAGGCTGTTGTATCAACTGTCCAGTCCAACACAGCAGATGCTTAGGTGGAAAGGTGATTTTATATTGTTTTTTTAAACTGACAGTCCTCACAAATAGTACGCTCATATGCTTATTTTGGCTTTTGAGCTGCCCGTTATCCCACTAGTATTAAATAGTTCGTTATGCTGCCAAACTCATTACTTAGAGACACACCTTCATTAAGCGGTCCTTGATTGGACGCCTGAGCGTAAAGCTCAGCAGTGTGGTGCTGAGGAAAACCCAGCAGCGCCCCCATGAGGCCAGACAGCTCCTCTGCAGTCAGACTGCCTCTGACCTCTCCGTCAAACAGCTGGAAAAAAAAGACGTGCATTTAGAAAAGAAAAGACAAACTTTAACAGTAGGTGAAGTAAGAGGACTATGAAGAAATGATGCAAAACATGTGATCCTCTGCATTTTGAAGATGTTCACTGTAAGGGTATTATTACTCTTGAGTGAACAAAGCTGAAAAGAAATGTTATAAATAAAACAGGACTTACAGTAAAAGCAGTGTGAAGTAGTGACTTGAAGCTGACAAATCCTGACAGAGCGGCAGCACTCAAACAGATCTGTCTGAGGTCCACAGTTTCATCCTGAAGAAAACAAAAAAACACAAATGGTATTACATGTTTTTGACATGTTAAACCTTAAAAGGCAACGGAATTTTATTTCTGTAGCACATTTCATTACAGATAATCTCAATGTAACGAGATGACAATTCAGTAACATTAAATCAAACAAAAGTCTAGTATGCGCACACGCTTATTTTGTTCCCAAATACACAAATTAACTCAACAAATCACCATAAAACTGTAAAACTCCAGAGGACATTTAGTACTTTACTGCAGCTATTAGTCATCTATAAAAACACAGATGTAAATGTGTGAAGCTCAAACAGTTAATCTTAGTAGACACACACAAAACACAAACTCTACCTTGGAGAAGAGGCCACAGATAGTGACGGCTGTCTGTTTATCAGGCAGCCTGAGAATAGAAGCGAGCTCCTCTGCACTGGCCTTTGACCCCTGAGCTCCTGACTGACACCTGTCAATCATTCTCTCCAGCGCTGCTTCCACTTCATGCGCTCCCAGACTGACAGAGAGAGAGAGACGAAGATGGTGAGAAAAAAGAAGGGGGTGGGGGTGGGGGGGCAAACACAGATCTTCTCTTACCAGTTTCTGTGTAACAGCGAGAGTGTTTCCCTGGCAGGCGACTCCACTGGGAGACAGAGACCACCCAGTTTATTGACAGGAACTCGGCCCTCCATCACATAATCTGTAGATGGGACTTCCAGGGCCCTGAAGCACAGCAGAAAGGGGCATTATATGAGACATCACGCACAATATGTAGCCTCTACTGTATGCTGGTTAGCTAAATAGCAGTTATGTTGCCTTTTATTTATTACATAAGTCCTGTGTTTAACACCAAGTGCTAAAATTTCAGTCAGAGCAATCTGACTTCAGCTGTGGACTAAAACACAGAGACGTCTAAAAACGCAGATCACCATCATGCATTTTTATGCATGCGTAAAAACATTATTACCTTATTCCCGTGTAGGTGTACGCTGTAATAGTAGATGGTATCATATTACTCTTACCTATACTTTGCGGCTACTAATCACACCACATGTCACTTTACTTGAGACATTATTGCACTGTTAGTTTAACACGGTTTGTCTTGTAATTTGAGTTTACTTGCTCTTGTATGGTTTCTATTTTATTTCTATTCTTATTCTTCTAATTATTTATGTTTCCCTTTTCTCCATTTATCTGTACTTATTTCTGTCCTTGTCCTGCTGCAACACCCGAATGTCCCCTCTGGAGATCAATAAAGGCTCGTCCCATCTCATCTTAAAATATTGATGCTTGTACCTGACATAGTGACAAACAGTTGTTTTAAGATTTATGTCAACCAGATTGTATCTTATGCTCCTTACTTGGCCATGAGTTTCTGAACATTGTCTGCATACAGGTTGGGGTCACTCTTCTCCTCCTGGGAAGGATGGTAAACTGGCAGGAACTGCAGCACCATAAAAGACATTATTAGTCACAGCAGCAAGTAAAGGTGGAACAGGGTGAAGTTTTCACATCCCAGAGACAACAGCAAAAACACACCTTGGATTTTAATATTCACACATTCATCAAACAAAAAAATAAAAAAGCAGCTCAACACCAAGCTGAACAGTACTGATCTCTCCTGTTTGAAGGCTTGTCTGTCACACCTCTGATCACACCCACCACTGGTGATTAACGTGATCAGCAGGGTGCCGCTTTGTTGCACCTGCTACTACGCCCAACAGTGATGTCAGAGTGTACTGAACACACCCTGAGTACCCTCCCACATCACTGCAGCGTGCGGAGAACCTCCACCACAGCAGGTCATCCTTTTCTTTATAGTCACATTTGAACAAAATGTGACACAAGACTTTATTATTATTATTGTTGTTATTATGATGATGAGTTAAGTTGTGAGGTGAACAATCAGGTAAACTGTCTTACCTCAACAGTCATGTTGGTGTAGAACTGTGAAGTCGTGTGCCACAGTGCGTCAACCCTAAATGGACAAAAAGCCAATATTATATTTCATGTAGAAAAATCAACAGTCACTGTGTGTAACTTCTACCCTCAAGAAAAAAAAATAAAATAAATTGATCCTAAACCATTTTTAAACCATTTTTAGAGTGATGAGGCTCAAAATAATTTATGCTAGCAGCTACCAACCAATGATAATGTTCATTCAGATATTATTAATCCTATGTGTACTCTTTAAATTTGCAGGCAATTAAATTTTATTTTTTGACTTTTCTTCAGTCTTAACTTGGCTGAAATTATTAGTTGGTTGTACAGCAACAAGTTTTTCATAGACTTTTTCTTCGGTTTGAGTCTCTGCAGGTTGCCATGGTGACTACAGCCGGTCACGCCAACTACAGCGATATGCAATAAAACGTAAACTACTACACGAAATGCATGCAGGTTGACACGTCTGATGAACATTGAATTTGGCAGGCAATACGGATACAATTTTCTATTATGGTATGTAATTAGTTTTTTTACCATGGCTTCTGTTGTAACCAACATGTCATGAGAAATGAACCAAACACTGTCGCGTTAACCAGACAGTTAGACTGGAGATGACAAATGGAGGAACTCACCAGGTTGCTCCTTTGTATGTCCAGCGAACAGTATTCTGAGGAAGAGTCATAAACAAAGACTGTAATCAAACAACCAAAAAATAAATAAATCCTCCACAGTAACAGACTGGGTGAAGAGTTTTAAAAAAGGATGTGTAATTCCAGTCCCTTTGCCCTGTTACACACCCCGACAGGAGCCGGTATGCAAACACACAGGCCTGGACAAATATTACAGTATGTTCATAAACAAAACTACAGCCTGATAAAATGTAGGATAGTCTAGTGTACTGATCTGTGGGCAGGGACAAATGAGTAACAGCCATGTGTCAAAACAAACCGCAGTAACAGAACACAGTGTCCCCTGTACGTGCATAGTTATGTTACCCGTGCATGTTGCTCAACTTTTAAAAATAAAAACAAAAAAATAAAAAAGGAGGACAGTTTGGCTGCTGGTCAAATGACAGAATTTAAGACAGAAACCACAACAGATCAGAAACTAACATCTTAAAAGTCATATTTGTATGGACTTTAACTCTTCTGCATGCAGTAAAAAGTGCTGAATGACTTTTAAGCCTGATACTCTTTGCTTTAAAACACGCACACAAAGTTAACTTCTAGTCTGGTCTTGTTTTTAAAATCATCTAGTCACTATAATAAAGGACTTTTAATTTCTGTACCATAACAAAGCAGTGCGCCTCGACTTCTTCATAATCGAGTCCCCTGAATTATTAATATAACAATAAAATAATTTTGTCCCCATTGCAGTTATTTTTACTATTTACCATTCCGAGACCTTGAAATCATGGCAAGTGTGTTTCTCCCTCAGTCACCCTTGATAAAAACAAAACCTTTTAAAAAGTTTTAACAGGAAAAATGGCAGCTGCAAGTATCAAATCTGTCATGTTCATTTGATACCAGATGTTATTACAAAATATCAGATCAACCTGCTGAACCCCATGACTCAACTCACCAGCTTGTTGGGGTAACGCAACAATACAGGTTGGACCGGGACTCCGGCAAGAAAGGCTCCTGATGACAACGAAATGGAAAAAAAAGAATGACGAGACTAGAATGAGTAATGCTGGAGAATTGAGAGCAGTTGATCCAGTAGCAAAACAATCAGCTGCTACGCCCTCTCATGCCACTCATTCCTACATGTAGTGCCGAGCCAGACATCATGAAAAAGCAGATTTGCAGACTTCACCGCCCGTACTCACCAGGTTTGAATTTGATGAGAGAGCTGCCGTTAGTCGTGGTTCCCTCAGGAAACATCAGCATCTAGCCAAGAATGAAGAAGTGTGAGTTGAAAACTGAGCAGCTCAGTGTGAAGTTACAGGCTTTCTGACAGCATTAATGGCCTGAATCAAATAAACAACCTTCTGCTGACTGTGTCTTTAGGCCATGTATCCAGCTTCTGTACAGATGAGTCGGTTTCTATGACTAAAATGCTTCGTACCGTCTGTTCACCCTCGTTGAAATGTGCTTGAGGCCTGACCCGAGGTTACTTTTGCAATTTGTCGTTGTTCCCCTCTTCTCCAATCTAGCAAGTCAAGTTCCCATCCAAAATACTTTATCTAATCTTAATCAGCCGTTTGCTTGTGCAGAAGCCGACATCTATGAAGCCACTAATTCACCATTCATTTTTTAACTGTTTCTATAAGGTTTGCACTGTTATTGTTGTTTCTGTGACTACCGGCATTACCCTGATTGTTCCAAAGCATGTTTGGATAGTTTGGTAGTAATTGCCAGATCTGTAAACAAGACTGCAGCCAAGATGGAAGCAGATAAGTTATCTTTCTTTTCACTTAAATACATAAATAAATGCAAGGTGCAGCAGATTATCTTCTGCCAACAGAAGTCTTAAGAGCGTTGAGTGACCAATCATAACACATCTCACCTGAGGCCAGTAGCCATCAGAGGTCAGCCTCTCTGTGACCTGTGCGACTGCCTTTTTCCTCGACCCCGGATCCTTTCTGCTCACAAGCACAGACTGGTTGAACTCCAGCAGAGCTGAAACACACACACATAAAAGAAAAAAAAGTTACACAAGAACAAAAATCAGAACCAGAACCAAGGGAGGAGGAGACCAGAGAAAGACGGCCAAGAAAGCAAGACGGGAAGTGCCAAAGCAGATTAGAAGCCAAAGGAGTGAGTCACTTGTTTATCTTTGGACTTCCTCGTATACTTTCATTTTCCTCTTGACCCCTGTATTCCAAATATTACTCCTTTGTTTAATAGGTGGTCAACCCGGAGTGAGATTTCCCATCTATGAGCACACTGCAAGAAATCTCTTTCCAGCTGAGATTAAAAACAAATTTGGTAAAACATTATGTCTTCCAGGCACTCTGAAGGTTGCGTTGTTACACACAAGACTGACTAAATCCTGTCGGTTTGGAACTGGCAGTGGTTCCTGGCAGGGTGCACTCTTAGTTCATACTCCATTTCCTTCTATTTCTCACCCGCAAAAATAAAGATTTTCCTCTGCCTGCCTTCTATAATGTCTCCGCAAAGTAATTTTTTCCCCCATTGCTCACATCCCATCCTTCAGATTTTTACTGTCTCCCGTCTACCAGGATATTATGCAGATACAAGGAAGCGATGGGCAAAGATGAAACTCAGTACAGTTTGATGCTTTTAAAAACACCACCCAAAAAAAAAAAAAAAAAAGAAGTATGGCTACTTAACATTTGATAAAACATATCACACGATCTAAATTTAAAAAAAATAAAAAAAATAAAAAATAATAATAAAAACTGGTGTTTTCTTCTATGGGAGAGTCAAACACATCTCGCATCTAACACAGCAGTGTGTGACTGGCCACTTTGACCACACGTTAAACAATCAGTATGTCATTGACACCTGCAAGTCCTAAACTACAGCAAGAGACTTCAGGAGGGCCTTAAAAATTAACAGGTAAACACAGCTTCCAGGTAAAGTGTCAGCATTAATGAACTAGAGTTGCACCTAACAAGTCTTTGGGACTGCAGGGAACAATATTTTCAGTTCAGTTATTTTCCTGATGAATCATTTGGTCTAAATATGAAAAAAATAATCACAGTTCCCCACAGTCCAAGGTGATGTCTTCAAATGTTTTGTTTTGTGTGACCAAAAACCCACAGATATTCAATGTTTTTTTAATCATAATAATAATAATAATAATAATAATAATAATAATAATAATAATAATAATAGAAGATTCAGAAAACCAGCAAATAATCACATTCGAAACCAGAATGAAAGCTGTAGCCAGTGAGTTTTTGGCATTTTAGCTTATAAAATAACTTCAACAAAAAGGATTGGTTATCAAAATAGACTTGGCTAATCATTTCAGCTCTATTTTGATCACCCATTAATCTGCTGATTATTCTTGCGATCAATAATTTAGTCGATAAAATGTGAATAATGTCCCTCACAAGTTTCCAGATGCCTTCCTATTGTGCGTTTTGTCCAACCGACACCAAAAATCATTAAATTTACAGTGATGCAAAACAGAGAAAAGCGGCAAATACTCACATTGGAGAAGCCGTAACAAGCTAAAGTTTTGCATTTCTGCTTGATAAGTGACAAACAATTATCTCAACACCAAAATTGTTGATTAATTTGTCAATCAACTAAACATGTCAGCACAGGTTAGATGATCCAACTGCAGGTTTAGAAGCAACCACCAAAGAAGGATCCTCTGTGTGTGTCAGATTAACTGATTCGCAGCCCCTCACCTCCTATGACGGGCAGGCTAGCGTTCTCTGACCGCGACACCACCGTTGCCAGCTGGGTTGGACACAGAACCAGCATGTCCAGAAAGCTGCTGTGAGGCGCTACCACCAGCACCGGCGCCTCCTTCAGGTCCGCCCTCCGACCTTTGACCTTCACCCACAGGAAGCCCAGGGAGAAGAAGACAGCTCGGCTCAGCCACAGGATGATCCCGTGGAAGAGCCAGAGCCGCCAGCCCTTCACGGGCCGGGAGCGATCCTCCTTAGACAGGCCGGCCAATCGTAAACGGGCAAGAGGCCACATGAGGAGGAAGAAAAGAGCTGCCAGGGTGATGCGTAGAGGGAAGAGGATGCTGCCCAGGATGATGCCCTATAGGGATCAGAAGGAAACAAAATAAAAGGTACATTTAAAACATAATTTAGGTCTGCAGGGGTAAACACCTTGTATAATCCCAAACATGACTTATGTTAAAACTGGCATGATTTATGGTGACTTCTCATATACATGAATTCAGTTTGCTTGACTTTAAAAACAAAAGAAATAATTAAATATTTTTGTTTTACATGAGTCAAGATATTTGTCTGGTGTCACTAAACAGTGGGGCACAGTTCACTGCACTGACCATCAGTTTGAGTGGTTATCAACATCATGATGCTAATTTCAGCCATGTTGCCCAGCCCTACTGAAGTGTCTATCATAGAGTTATGCAACTCGGAGGTATGTTATCAGTCATGTCTGTCCATGCCTGAAACATTTATGACTTTGCTGTTTTGCTTAAGCACCAGTCATAAAGATAGCTGTGAAAGACTCTTTGTTCTTTTATGGGACGTCCCTCGGGTATTAAAATCTCAAAAGGAAAACAGAAATAAGACATGAAAAATTGTGTTTATGTAACTTCTAAAAACACTTTAATATAGCACGCTCATCTCCGTGACTCCTGGCATTAACGTCAAGCACAGTATGAGTTGGTGTTTATAGGAGAGGAGTCTGTTTTGAGGAAAAACACAACTCTTGCCAGTCAAATGAGTCCCTGAATAGTTTCAGGTGGCAGATTTGGGGGGCTAACAAGTCTTAACTAATACAGCTTGTTTGACTTCTGTCGCTATTAAATGTAAACACTTGTGAATTGGTGCCAGAGTGTCTGCCTCTCCGCTCAATTTCAGCTATGAAATCAAATACTGAGACTTTTAATTTGAACGTTACCCTGATCCTCTGTGCCCTGGTCAGCTTCACCTCGTGAAAGAACGGATGTGGATACCCGTACGTTGCTGAGTGACAGTCGTACCTCTCCATGGCGACGAGGCAAACCTGACGCACAACTTCACAAAAACTAAAAAATACTTGTGGAGGAAAAAAAAGATTAAAAAAAAAAAAGAAGTTATTTCCACTCCTTTTTCGGTTGAAGACAAACAAGTTAAAAAATAAAATAAAAAACAGAGTGGGCAAAATAAGTTGTGTTGGTAGTGCCCCACTTTTTCGAAAATCCGTTAAAGTGTCTCGCGCTCGCGCAGTCAGATTTAAAAATAGAACGTTAGCTAAAACGGTTGAGGAGTAAAAAACGGCCAAAAAACAACAACAGACGACGATAACTAACTAAAAACAAACTTCTCCCTGACCTCTCTCCTACACATGGCGAAACACACACGCTAAAGTAAAAACACCCATCCTTTCTTTCTTGTACTCTCCTCACCTGTCCCGCCCCTTCTGTCTGACAGCCCGGCCTACCAAGACTCATGGGTGGGTCAGGCAAGTCGAACCGGTCACTGAAACTAAACTATCCGAAGACTTTTAGTGGAGAAGTATGTATGGAAGCCCATTGCCGATAGGAAAAGAAAACATCGATGAGATGTTAAATGACAAAAATAAAAACACCCATGGATGATACTAAATGAAAATTATTAGTTGAATTCGAATTATACTAGATGTTAACTAAGCCAGAAATATGAGACTACTTGTCAAAGCTAAGATATACTTAGTCAAAATTATAAAAGCTTGAGTCAAAATCGTTCTCATAATTATGACTTTTTATCTCATATTTTGGCTTTAAACGTCAAATTTAGATTTTTTTCGTCTATATTTGATCTTTTCTATGTTTAAATTGGCACGAATCTATTAGGCACAGGCATGTAGGTATCAATATATATATATAAATATATTTTTAATAGGAACATTTATCAGGAAAAAAGAGAGTATTGCATTTAATCCCGAAACACTTCTGGTACAGGCAAAATTGAAATAAAAAAGCTCCCGAATGTAATCTCATCTCTTAAAGTTGAAGCCTGTAAACTTTTTTCAACTGACATAAACCTTTATAACACTGAATAAATCCATTTAATATATGCACCAACAGCACCAAGAGCAGTGTTTCATAATATTATGGTGTAACCCTTTCAATAGGGAGATTTTTTGGGCGTCACTCTTTGGAGAATTGAGCTGGCATAAACAAGGAAATGTTTAAATGGTGATGCATATGTTTTAAGAAATCTTTCCTTTAGGTTTTTACTGCATACTTTACATACCTTACACACACTGTCTGCATACAGCACTGAATACAGGTTGGATGTTAAATATTCTTGAAATTTTTGTGGATTAAAAATGAAAACAATTTCTTAAATTGCATATTGGATATGAAAAAATCAGTTTTTTTGAGATGTTGGACATCTAAATGCTCAACTTTCAGACCTATTCATGCATGACTCTAGCAAAAGCTGTGCACGCTTTCTGCTACTCGCCTCTCAAGTTTCTCCCCTACCTGACTCCCTTTGTTCTCCCTCCCCAGGGTGTTGCTGCTGATACCAACGCTAAACTCCTTCTGTAAAGTACTCCCACACCCACAAAGAATAACATTAAAAAGCAGAAGAGAAAGAAGGAAAATAAGAGGTTAGGTTAAGAGGTTTAAACTGCTTTTTATTTCTGCAGGAAATCTCCAGGTCATGTCCTAGCCTAACATAAGCCTAATTATCTTATCTTCTCAAGAAACACATTACAGTTTTGAAGCGCTCCTTCAGTAACTTTAGAGCTATACTTTTTATAAAATAAAAAGTACGGATAAAATTGGTAAATTTAATTCCATAGTTTTATATCAATTTATATCATCATGTAGTAATCTTTCTGGAAAATCAATCGACTATCAGTTTACAGATAAAATAAGCAGGTAGAAATGTCCAGCAAATACCTGGAAAAAAAAAATCAAGGTACTTCCTCACATTGTTGTGAAACTCCTATACATATTATATATGTATATTTATTTTTTATATCAAAGTGAATTTTGCTATAAACAGTACAGCAAAATAAGTTAAGATTAAAAATGTTCTACTCAATATTGCACAACCATACTGTTTGTTTAATCATATTATCTTGAGCAAACAAAAACATGGGTTTTGATTTGATTTCTCCATCAATGTTACTGAATATACATATATATATACATATACATGTATGTTTAGTGTTTCTTAATTTTCTTACATTGCCCACGTTAAAGGCCATTTAACATTTATAGTAGATGAAAGTCAGAAATCAAAATTTCCAGAGCAAGATTCATTTCTTTTTTCATCCGACATATTTATTGAAACAGTTCAAAATATTTTCATTCAGCCAATAAGGATTTATTTCATAGAACATTTTCATACAGCAAATCAGTATAAATTAAAACAGACCTATAAATTAGACAGGTTAGTAAATGTTGCTGGCTAGCATGCTGAAATCATGTTAACAAAATGAAGTGTTTCACTACAAACTGAGAAACAAAAAGAAAATGAAGAAAGGAAAAAGAAAAAACTCTACTCTACTGTAATACAACCTAATAACACTCCTTTCCTGACAAAATTAAAACCCTTTACAGACTCTTGCCTCCACTTTTAGGAGTTATAGATAGATAAAGTTCTGTTTTAATGATGTCGCCTCTGCCCAAAACTGGGTATAATTCTGTATTGTGTAAAATAACCTCTTAAATAACCTCCTATTGTGTTGGAAAGAAAAATACAGTAGTTCAACAGCAGTCAACATGACGATCTGCTGGCTTTTAAATCTTTATTAAAAGAATCATGAAGCAGAGCAGCAGGCTGAAGAAATGTAACGTTAATGTTTCTGTCAAAAAAGGCAAACAAAATGTGTGTGTGTGTGTGTGTGTGTGTGTGTGGTGGACGAGGGCCGTGGAGAAACCTGCGCCGCACATCCTGCTGCTGATTTAACAAACGCCTTGCCTGTTGTGACTGCCACTGTAGAGGCTGAATGTGTCGCGGACAAGAGCTGGACAGCTTTAACAGGTAGCCGGGCTGCGTAGCGCAGGTGGAGAATGTTCAGTATATAACCTCTGTAAATATTTGTCTGTAAATCTGTTATGTGCACGCTTCGTCCTCTTCACAACACCATCCCTCCACCCATGATCTCCAACCTCTGTTGAGAAGAAAACAAAATCGTTAAACTAAGTCGGTGTTTGGTCATTACTAGAAAGAAAGTTTTTTATGATCGAAAGAATACATTTCTTCATAAGACTGCAATAGAATAAGTAATAAGTAATACACATTCTATACTTCTTTCTTTTCTCTTTTTATTTCTTTATACTTACTGGCTTTTGTATTTCTTATTGTCACTACATTTATTATTATCTTTTATTGTAAGATGGTCAAGGTTTCTACGTTTTATTATAACGACTACATTATTTGTATATTGCCTTAGGAAATCCAATTTTTAACTTTGCTCCAAAAGAGCAAATTTAAAACAATCAGCCGATAAATGAGGAGAAATTAAAGTGGGCATATTCTGCCCTCTACTGGCCTAAGAGTGAACAGCACATGAGCTGTTGCCAGGATTCATGAGGATCAGAGACCAAAGGTGAGTCAAAACCTCAAAACTTGAAAAGTTTGATTCATTTTGAGGAACTGGATCAAAATTAAATGACCGACAAAGTGGATTTTACGGCCCAGCAGTAAAACGAGACTCATACAGACAGTCTGCAACACTCTAAAAACATCAACTGGTAGCAAAGGAGACCACAAATGCCATTTTTAGCGCCGTTTAGTAAAAACAAAATCTTCCACGTTTACCTGAGGCGGTTCTATGAAAGCCAGCCAATCAGACGAGTGTGTTGGGAGCAATCCCATCGACTGACACTTGTAGATGGCCAACGCCGAGCCCAGGAGGTTACCGACCAGGTAGACGAGGCCCTGAAGCCACTGCTGACTGGAGCTCTCCAACAGCTTGAAGGCTGAGACACGAGAGAACAAAGGAACGAATGAAAGGCCAGAAAACTTTGACACAGAAATCAACTTAATGTGAGCCGACTATAAGATCCTGTGTGTGTGCTGCCCTGTCCATAACATACTGTGAAAGATGTAACCAATGTGAATGCTGCGTACTCACTGGCAGACATGGACATGAGCGCCTGTATGGGCCTCCAGGCCATCATGCAGACCATCATGATGGGGAAGATGGAGATGGTGTTGCCCGACATGTACATGATGAACAGGTTCATGGGGATCTGTTTCAGGGGCCCAAGAGCCACGTCCCAGCAGCGCTGTGCAATAAAGGAAGAAAGAGACAGAAGTACATACTCGGCATTAATGTATTTATTCCTGGTCCAACATTTTATCCTCTCTCACAAATGTTACACTCCTGTATGGATGATTATTCTAAACCGCTTCTTTTGGGAGGATCACAGTAAAAACACCACAAATGGCCCTTAATTCTCTGTATATTATGAACATCTTATTATAATAATATTATTATAATATATAATAAAAATTCTAATAATTATTATTTCAGAAAACTAAATACAATATCTGTGTCCGAAGAAGAGAAAAAAGAAGAGAAAAAAGAAAGTAAAGGTTCTCCTCCCTGTTTACCTTCTCCACCAGGTTCTTGTCCGTCTCCTGAATGCTGGTGTCGGGGACGGGTTTCTCAGAGTAGCCAATGGGGTAAACGACGTCTCCCTGACCGCCCTGCCGGTCACCACGACTCCTGCAACATGGAGGCAACACAAAAGAGTTTAGTTTACTCCTCCGATGATGGACTGTGACTGTGAGCAGTCGTCACTGTCAGTTACTAATCAGTGTCAAAGCATGGAAAGCAACATCAGTCTCAGAAGTCTTGTCTGAACTTACACGGTACTGTTTCGTATCTTTGTTAAGCTTTGTATCTGGCTGTGGGATTTGTCTGTCACCTTCATCAACATACGCCATGTTGCCACAGAAACCTTAACCAAGTGGATTTGTTTTTGTGTGACGTCTTTAGCTATTATGACAGGAAATGTGGGGAGAGAGAAGGAGGGCTGACATGGAACAAATGTGCCAAACCAGAATCGAAATGAGGACGTTGCGATTGGTGGCATGCCCTTAGACCACCAGGCGACAGGGACGGCATGAGTCTCCAACAGCTTTAAGGGGCTCTTTAGGTTTCCAGCTTGACAAATAGAGTATTGATAGATTGTGTTCAAGTGTTTTGATATTCTCTGTTTACCTGGTGTTGCCCAAGCTCAGCTCCAGAGCCCACTTCATCCTCCTGACTCCGCTGCCTCCTCTCGTTGACAGAGCTCCTCCTCCTCCTCCTCCTCCTCCGCCTTGTCCCCCTGGAGACGCCATGGCAACCGGCTGCACTGCTGGACCTCAGAGACAGAAAGTACCTACAGAGATAAAAACAAGAGAAATCAAACAGACAGAGTCACCAGTCTTCCTGGGTGTAAACAGCCAATAAACCATCAAAATATAACAGGAAACAAAAATGAGGTACCTTAGGAAAAACATAAAACCTGAGCGCTTAAAAGAAAAGCAGATTAACAGTAACAGATGTGGTTGTTCTTTATAGTGGCAGTGTCAAGACGTGCAGCTGCTTGGACTCTTTACTCAGCGTACATGCAGTTATATTTCTTTACAGTGCATATGGCTTATTACTGTGTCGCACATACTTTATTTGAGAAAATTAATCTTTTATTGCACGTTTTTGATGCACTCACACAATTTAGATGATTTCATCTTAATGTTTTTATGTTGTTTAGTCAGTTTTTATACCCTGGTCCTGAGAGAAACAACAGTAGTATTTATTCATGGTTGACATGACAAATACAACTTGACTTTTTAAACATGTTTCAATTGTTTTGCACCTGCAATCTGGACTGTGACAAGAATGAACACAGATTTCATCCACTATAACATCGACTTCACAAGATTAGCTTGGCGCAAACCTTCCAATAAATATGATCTGTTAATGTAGTAAAATGTTTTCAGCCATGTTTAATGAACCTTATTCAACGCCATCCGTAACGTTAATGGTTTGTGTGAATCTCGCCCCGTTAAACGCCATAAAAAGCCCGAGGGGGGGGGGCTATTATAAGCAAAGGTTATTTTTTACTAACAACATCGCTTTGATTGCAGCACCTAACAGCATCGCACGGTTTCTCCTGGACTGTAAGTAAAAGCAACGCCAGGCAGCACGACAATTCAAACAGAAAACCTGAAAATTAAAACGACCCAACACGATCCAAAGCAGGATGTTACTGTCACTTGACGTCGCTGCTGTTCAAACATAACGTTATATCTAAATAAAGCCAACACACCGTCATTTAACATTCATCTTACCTTATAGGAACATCCAAACGACTGCTATCGGCTTTCTTTATCGTTATTATTTGATGAAATTAGCGGAAATTAGCGAAAATTAGCTTACTGCGCCGAGGAACAAGTCAAGCCCTCGTCGCTTCGCTCGCTGGTTGGGGGCCCGTAATGATGACGCACTTACGCTGCCGATGCGGATATTGCGTCACGGCCGCCCTCTAGCGACACTGCGGGAGAATTACTTCAATTTGTACACCTTGTGCCTTATCATATTGGTCCAGTATATGGAAATATATTGATTATTATAACCCTTTTTTGGACCAACAAAGTCAAAGAGATATCCTTTAAAATGCTTCATAGGTTTTACCCAACCAATTGTAATATTTACAGAAACATTTGAAACACATTTGTTCTGGTCTTGCCCACATACAAAACAACTGCAGAATAAATTGTCAAGATTTATTGGTGATCATATCTACCCTCAATTTAGATTACTTTGGAAAAAAAATATTGTTTCAATTTACTGAATATGATGGATTCTTGCTCTCAGTTTTATTGAATTTATTTGTTATTTTGACCATATTTTATATTCATAAATAAAAAATTACAAGCAGGAAGCCGTTGCTGAATGATATCTGCATGTTTGGGGATACCTTCCAATAAAAATTTTTAAAAAAGAGAAATATAAACACACAAATATAAACACACTGGAAGAGTATCAAAGCATTTATTAACGAGGACATTGTCTGCATTGTGTGCAGCTGTATTATATTAAACAACCTGTAAGCAATACAAAAGTTTAAACATCTGTGTGCAGTCTTTACAGTCAGTTTAAGGCAATGATATGATATATACACATACTGACATGTAAATGAAGCAGTGCAAATTAAAATGCGTTACACATTACAGGCACAGTGGTTCTGTACAGTGTGTAAGCATTATTAAGGCTCAGGTAAACTCAGGTGTAAAGACCAGTACTGCCACCCATCAGAATAATTTACCACCAAGTTCATGAGTGTACAAAGCTCTTAAACCGCAGGCTGTTTGTTCATTAGGGGTGCTAGACGACGTGGGTCATACTGCTGTTCTCACGTACATTATGCTCATTGTCGCATGAGAGGCACAAACTGAGGCTAAGATCACCCAAGATGCATTTCATCGTCAAGTGTGAACAGGACCTCAGAGACTGAAAAATGTCTATCGTTATCATTACTCAAATTTTTTGGACGTGCATGGTTTTGATCTGACAGTTAGATAAGACTGAGAACCTGAAGACAATCAGTTGTACAGGGTCTTGATCCACGCTCAGGGGTGTGTGTGTGTGTGTGTGTGTGTCCACGTCACTTGTACAGGCTGAGCTCAGGGCTGTGGTACAGACACATGTAGGAGTCACAGAGCAGGCGGCGGGTGTGCTCCTGTAAGGAGGCGGGGTCAACTCTGCTCAGCTCCTCCTCTGACAGGCTGAGGTAGCGGCCCACCTCAGGACACGCCTTCACCTGGGGGATGTTGAAGCCGTTCTCGCCGCCTGGGTGAGAGCACAGAGAGATAAGGGAGCGCTTTAATAACAGCGGTTTGTTTTTGTGTTTTGATCCTGTAACTGAAATCCTCTCTCACCTTCCCGGTCTGCCATGCTGTCAAAAAACAGCCAGTCGGTGGGGAGGGGCCCGTGCTTGACGAAGCTCACGTAATGGCTGGTCTCGATGCACGTCACGGCAAAGAGAGACATCCGCTGGCGGGTGCAGTGCGAAGGGCCGGTCCACGGACCCCCGGGGACGGCAACCTTCACGGGGAGGTGGGACACCCGCTTCCTGTGACTGTGGACCTGATGACCGATAAAAAACACGAACAGAGTTAATATGTAAAGCAGAAAATGAGGGTCAGAGTGCTTTACATTAGGCCTACACCTCTTTATCATTATCATCATTATTAATTTATGATTTAAACCTGCAATCATTGTGTTTTTAAGCCACTTGGGGGCAGCGACACGATCACCTTATAAAGCTAATATGGCAAATGTGTATTGGTAACAGCAACATTAGCATTGATTTAAAGTTTCTGGCCATTTGATGAAGAGCTCTGTTTTGGTCTTCACCAGGGAAGGCATCTGGCTCTTTAGCTGCTAAATGCTCCACATGTTCACCAGCTAGTTGCCAACTGTGTCTGTCTGCTGTTCAGTGCTGCAGAGGCAGTGTACAATGAGTTTATCAGAGCTTCTTCTCATCTGCCTGCTGCATCTGGACACAGTTGATGAGAGTGAGTCAAAACAGTAAAGTTGTGGACCAGAAAACCAAAACAATGAGCTGAAAGACGCCAAAACGCTCTGCAGAGAGGAGTCTGGTGGTGACCTGTGTGTTGCAGGTCTGGCAGTACTGTTTGAGACGACCGGGAGTGATGTCTGGGTCTTCATAACACTGGAGACACTCCCACTCAGCCACAGCCTGACAGATACTGCACTGTCTCAGAGCTGGAACGACAAAGAGAGACAAAAACTACACTTTACATTGGGTAGGGTAGAACAAAAACTGATGTGAACATCACTAGCGCTTCTGTGCGCTTCAATAAATCTGAAGTAAACTAAAACATATGTATGATTTCCAACTAAATCAGATCTGGATTCACCTAAAACTAGACCTTAACACAAAACCAAACCAGAAACAAGCTAAAATGCTTCGAAAAATTTAAATTGATTGTTCCTGAAAATGGTCCTTACTGTCGTCCAGCAGGTCTGTGATGTCCAGGCTGAGGGAGGGCAAGATGGCGTCAAACATTTTGAAGTCCTTTCCAAACCTGGGCATGAGCAGTAAGAGGCAGGAGGGAGCCTGGTGGGGTGATCAACACACAAGATCTGACAGTTAATATAGTAATTTCTTTTTAACTACATGCTGAGTTTTGCTCCAAAATAACCTGGACATGAAATCTTGGAACTTCTGTTACCTCGACAAACTTGAGGCCAGCGTGGAGGAAGGAGGACTCCAGCAGCACCTGGACGCTGGCGACCCTCATCCGACTGGGCAACGGCGAGGAGAGAGGGATGGGGGAGTTAACTGGGGAGACGGGTGAGGGTGAAGAGGGAGAGGGAGGAAGGGTAGGCGGGAAGAGCTGGTAGAGGTGACACTCCTGAGGCTGCTGAGTCATCGATCTGAAAGAAAGGAGACGAGAAAAAAACAAAAACTACTAATTTTGAAGCACATAGTTTAACACTAGAAAGCTGCTGAAGGGGGAAAGTCACATCTTTAACCAGGTTATTGAACTGCTATGCGGAAATATTTTTATGTCTTAAAACATGACTGGAGGGAAGTATTTTAAGGGTTCTCATCCCCCCTTTTAGTTTGTTATAGTTTTTAGAGGCTTGAAGAGGTAAAAAAAAAAAAAAAAAAAAACAGATTAGAGGGAAGTCTGAAAAAATAAACACAATTTTATAAAGCTGAAATTAGTTTTTTCTGCTTTCGAACCACTGATCTAGAGTCAAATAGATTTAATTCTCTACACTCATGAATTCACTGGTTGTCAAACATCTGTCTAATTCCGTCCATGCAACTTTTTAACTTGTGCAAACTTGAACAACTAAAGAACTAAAATGCAAGCGGGTTTGACCTAAAGAGAACTACCTGCGGGTGTGACTCAGCCTAATTACCTACCTCACATCAGAATGCAGGAATTAGCCGAGTGTGAGAGCATTTTCAACCTCCATCACATCAAAGGAGAACAACTGGCCTGTGTGATAGTGAAGCAGGGTGTGTGTGTGCACGCGTGTGACTGGATGCAGTTGCAATGAGGTTACCTGATCTTGAGGAGCGGCTCGACTCGGAGGAGCTGGAAAAGCTTGTTGAGGAACTCTTCAGGATCTGACAGACAGAACAGCAGCAGAATGACGGCATGCCTCAGTCTGATCACACACACAAACACTGTTCACGGCACATACGCCTGCAGAGCGCTAATGGAGGGGTAAGACAGGAATCCAGGGGCACGCATGCTTTCCCTCGTACCTTTCTCCTGGTTGGTGAAGCCTGTGTTGCTATTCGCAGCCTCCAGCAGTCGTCTCAAGGCCATAGTCTTACTGGCGCACACGTAGCCATTCCTGGGAAACACACCAGAAATCACACAGTGTGTTGTGTTAAATGATTCTAACCATTTGCCTTCTGATCAAGTTGCTGCGAGTCGTCTTTCCTATTCATTTCTAACATGTTTGATTTTTACGACTGGAGTGACGTCTGTCCACATTTCATTACATGTTATGGTGGCACTGCTGGAAGAAGTACTCAGATCTTTTACTAAAGTAAAAGTAGTAATACCACAGTGTAAAAATACAAACTTTTGATTCAAACTCTTATTGAAGTATTAGCATCAAAATATACTTAAAGTACAAAAAGTAAAAGTATTCAATATAATGTGTACATCACTCTAATGTTAGATGGTAAAGGTGGAGCTGATTTCAACTACTTTATATACTGCCAGTTAGCTTATTCCATAATAATACATCATAATTTATCAGTTCATTTATATTTATACACGCAGACACATTTACAAACCTTCGCAGGGGGTTGACGATCTCACAGCGCAGCAGGTCCTGAGCCTGACTGGAGTCAGTTTCAGGGTCAGAGGGCCAAAACAACAGCCAGTCTGCTGAACTGCAGCAAGAGAACAGGCTGTAGAGAGACAGTGGACACGACAGAGAAAATAAAATAAGTAGAAATACTTTTATTTGTTGCATCGTAAGATCAGATTCAGTGTTCCCAATTCCTGATCCCAAGAAGTTCTATATGTTTCTACTCTTGAGTCTGTGGATCTGATTTTAAAACTCTGACATCCACATTAAACATTTCTACCCTTTAACCCTTTCTGTTGCTATAGAGCATGTAAACAGCCTCAGATTTTACCTGAACAGCGTAGCGTCCAGGTAGCAGGAGTTGAGGTGACCCTGGATGCCTCTCTTCCAGCCCTGGTAGAGCTCACTGGCCTCGCCCCCGTCCACGGGAGGAGTGTGCTCCTCCACGCGCTCGCTGCCCCACTCTGCAAAGGCTGGGAGCCACGGGGACGCAGGAGCCAGCGTTACATATTAAAAACTGTACAGTTCTGTTCACATACACACTCACATGGCTGACTGGAAGTCAACGTCTTCTTCAGACGCTACAAGCACGTTTTCCTACCTATAGAGTTGCATCGTTCCACTTGATTGACAGGTGTCTCAGGGGGGGGAAACCTGGAGTCCCGTCTACAGTTGCGAAGCTTGACAAACAGCCCCTTGTTGGCCGGGCAGCGGAAGTGACGTTCACCGAGGTAACTGCCGTCTGTTCCTGCAGACAGCTCCTGGTCCTGACACACACAGAGGGTTGTTGTTTTTAAATCAGTGAGTGTGTGTGTGTGTGTGTGTGTGTGTGTGTGTGTGTGTGTGTGTGTGTGTGTGT
>LKNJ01001459.1:40543-91663 GCA_002120245.1 Maccullochella peelii
AAAAAAAAAAAAAAAAAAACTATATCAGAGGAAACCTTTTTACGGATTTTAAGGATGCTTAACAGATTTTGCACGTTGCCGTATGTTGATCAAGTTTTTCATCTTTAATATAAAACAAAGTGGATCTCTAAGAAACTACCTAACGTACGCCTGGTAAACAAAAACATCCAAAAATAAAGTGCCGAATTCCCGTACAATATCAGCACTAAGTTTACTGGAAATGCAACGCATCGGTCATGGACCTCCACCTACGTCTTTACCCTGGAGCCACAGGCTGCAACAACAAATCAAAATTCACTTTCTTCGATAAAAAATACATTTTTCATGATTCATGAGAAAACTTCATGGTTATTTAAGACTTGAAAAAGCTAGTGCCTACTTGGTACATTTCCAAATACAAAACTGCAATTTCTTCCACATCCCAATTTAACCCTCGCCATCACAAATCAAATGAGACAAAAAACCAAACTGTAGAGTACACAGAATGGGACATAAATGAGAACAAAGCTGGACTAAAATACAGCTTAACTTTTTTTGACCATGTCAATGAGAGCTTAATTCACATACAGAATTAAAGTCTTTGTCTTAATGATGAATAATTTGCATTGTGTTCGTCAAGTGATAATAACTGAAAATATTGGCCAGTTTTTGTTGCATTTACACACATTAATAATGTAAACAGCATCAGAAAACAATAACAACTTAGTTGTTATTTGTATTAATCTTGCATTTGTCCCTGGATTAAAAGATCAATTTCAGACTATTAACAGTTCTGGAGGTAAGGTGGCTTTTGGATAATACATTGCACCTTAAACTAAGACTATAAAACTAGTATAAAAACTTGACACTGACAACTTAATGAAAACTGAAACCGTCACCTTACCAGCTCAATTCCTGCCACTGGCTCTGTAATCCCACTGATCCGTCCAATCCAGCGAATAACCCCGAAAAGCGGCGGGTCATTCACTTCAACCATCGACCCCACCTCCAGCTCGCCCTCCAGTCCTGCCTCTCCGTTCTCCCCTGCAGCTTCACCGGCGTCTGGCGACCTCAGCGGCGAAGGAGGGCCGTGCACGCCGTTGGTGTACTGCAGCTGGTCGGTGGCGGTTGGGGACGTTGGACTGCGGGGATTGGGAGGTGGGAGAGGGGGAGGAGGATTCACGGGCTTCTGGGTGGGTTTTGGTGGCGGCAGCGGAGGAGGTTTAAGTGCTTGCTTGCTGGGGGGCATCAGGGCGACCTTGGGAGCAGAGGCGGATGGTGACGTAGGGCCCGGTTTAGAGACGGGGGGCAGCACGGGCTTCAGGATGGATTTGAAAACTTGAGGAGGGTTGTGACGGTGGGATTTAGGCTCTGGGGACGTAGAAAGGGAACAAGAGTTAGGTGTTCCCTCACATGTTAGCATGCAAAACTGTTTCCTGCATATAAGGCTCAGGTGTACACATTTTTTTGTTTCCATGTAGCCCTTTACAGCCTCATAGAATATGTTGTTACATAACAAAATATATATTTCTTATAATCACGACAAACATTAAGTCTGATACCTTCCATTTAAACACCACCGCCCCGTTACAGGATCTGTTTTTAAGTTGTTCTTTCAACTTTGAAATCTCTTTTATAACCTTAGCAGGAAGGACATTTTCACAGAAGACATTTTGACATGTCACAGTAAGAGAAGTACAGCTGTAAAAAATAAAATCAATGATGGCTGAATTCTATTTAGCTGCTTCACTTTCAGGGTCCTGGTATTGTGCATGCTAACTGGGACACCTGAATAGAACACAGCCACCATTATTGTTAGTAGTAACACCTGTGTTTGACACCTGTATGTTTCAGCAAAACAAAGAGTTTTGAATGCTTACGTTCTTACTGTTGGAAGAATACTGAACGTTTAGTAATAATGTCTTCACTAGTGAAGACTGAGGCAGCAAGTGGTCATATTGCTTAATGAATCATTAACATCAGGTTAAAAATAGCTAAAGAATAACCTGAAATAGCTTGAGCAGAAGCTTGATAAAGTTAATAAATATCCACATATTCTGTCAAAGTATTCCTACAAACAACAGCGAACTCTTACCTGCTCCCTGATTGTAAACGGCTCTGAATAACAGTGCCGACTAATGCTTCACACACACTGAGAGTGTCAGGGGCCATGTTGTGTAACAGTTGCCATACCTGAGGAAACCTTGGTGACTGGCAGCAGTAGTCCATAGAGGGGGGAGGGAATGTGGCAGAGCTTCTCTGCCTTATAAAGACCGTCCCAGTTACCAACAGGAGTGTCCTGTAACATATAACACAAAGTCAAACACAAAGCTGAAGACAGAACTGGAGATTCAAATGTAGAGAAAACTGTTCAGATAAACAGATATGAGTGGAAATGAATTTAAGACATTGTATTTTTATCACTTAGAAAATTAAGAGAAGGAAAAACTTTAAGTTTTTTTACTTTGAGGACTATCATCAACATCCAACTTTATTTTTAATTTACTATTAAAAATTATTTTGGGAATTTATATGCCTTCATTTATTCGAGCCGACTGTAGAGAGATGGCAGGAAATGAGGGGAGTTACAGTTCACAGTTTTATCTCCTGTGTCGTACTGACCGTCACGACTCCGACGTATATCCCTGACGAGGACCGGCCAGGCAGGAGACCACAGAAGCGCACCTCCCCCCAACAGACAATGTCCTCCAGGGGGAAACACACCCGCTGGCCAACATGGAACGGCAGGGGTGACGCCGGGCCTCGAACCTGGACCTGGTTTTGAGCTGCAACGGGCGCCGACTCAGTTGTTCGAGGGAGGATGCCAAACGCTTGCGGCTGAGGAGGGCTGCTGGGACGATGCTGGTGGAAACTAATGTGACGACCGTGCTGCTGCTGCTGCAGGTTTGGACGGTCGTTGTTGCTATGGTGCCCGTTGCTGGGGTAATTATTGCTGCTGCTGCGGTGATCTCGCTCGCGGGCTCGCTCGTGTGCGTTGGAGCCATTGCTGCCAAACCAGTGGCGGATCCTGATGTGGCTGACCGGCAGGAAGACGGCGCAGGCTTCGGGGCAGGAGAAGAGCCGGTGGCCTTTAAAGGAGCCATTGCTCACTCCTTTGCCTACTGCTGAACCCTGCAGAGGAGACGGAGAGAGAAAAACACAGAACAAGGTGTTTACAGGTAAACTGTCTGGCCAATCACAGGTGTCTGTGTCAAGCATGTCATGTTTGAGCGCTCTTTCCCTTCACAGGCTCTCTGCACATGTAAAGAAACTGCATTTTCTGTGTAGGTATAAATGTTTTTATTTGTTGTGGCGGCATTAAATACAGTTTTTGTTACATTAAAGTTATACATATTATTTTATATGTTTTGATACATTCTGTGAATAGCTCTCTACATAGTACTTTCCATTGTTAGTGGCAGAGTCCGCCATTTCCGTGCTGGATTTAAACTGCCTAACTTTGCATGAGGTATTCACAGGAAATGAGGCATGCATGCATGTAATCCAGCGTTACCATTTTTCATTTTATTTCACTGGTTTCAGCCTCGCCGTTGACTTTAACTCTCCTCCTAATAGCATATCGGAGCTGTATTAAGTTACTTCCAATGCAAACCCAACATTGTCCTAAACTGGCGAAACACAGGGAGTTATATTGCAGGGAGTAATGGAACAGAGGTAACAAACTCCTTTCACTGTGTCCTGCTGTTGTGTGGAAACAACCTGCATGAAATCAGATCGCAGTTACTCATGTCATGATGAAAAAAGGCTGATAATTGTCTGACTTCTTTATTAAAACACCGTGAGTTTGTTTGGCTGCACTGTAAACAGACGAAGCAGTTGCTCAATGAGTCTTTGCTGCCCTCACTGGCTGTTGCAAGCCAGGACTGAAATCTTAGGGATTGTAACTTTAATGTCAATAGTTTCAAATCCTCAAACCCATGTGGGATGCTAAAACGTTTTCACTTTTATTCTCGATTGAAGTTTACCTTGAGCTGTACCCCAAAATACACAGCGCTGCTCCCTCTGGTCAGCGGCCCAATGTATTTAAGCTCCGCCTCTGCCAGCTCGTCCTGTTGGCCTATTCTGACCCACAGCGGAGCATCGACGGGCAAACAAGCGAACTGCTGCAGCTTCCCGGGATTACCTGAAAAACACAAAACAATAAAAACCCTTAATACAGAGGCAGGGAATAACTAATTACATTTGAAAGAAATAGGCCACTTCAGGAGTGAATGGTGTGATCTAGCTTTACTTCCCATTTCCACTTAAAAAAAACTAAATTTAAACTCAGAGCCTCTTAATGTCATAAAGATCACATGTTCCCCATTCAAAAAAGAAAACTGAGCAGTGGCTTTTACTTTGAGCCACACTTTAAATCTGCCGATGTAAGATTTTGAGTTAGTACTTTTACTTAAGTAAAATGTCACATAAATAACCGTACTTAAGACTACACGTAACACTACAAAAAACACTTTTAGGATTGTTACTACTGCAACATTTGTACCAATAGTCTTGCTTCTACCATCACTATTGCTTTTATCAATATTTCTACAAACTACCGCTGCAATAATCACCATTATTCCTTCTACTAACACAGACATGTTCATGTGCACTTTACTGCTGCTATAATCTGTCACACTACTACTTCTAACTACAGTATTAATGTAATACTTAGAAGTTTTAGGCGGGTCTCCGGATCAATTACAGGCTCCAACAGGCCGCTGAGGTCAGCCGGGACATCATGCAGGAACTTCCTCTCTAGTTTTAGCACGCTGCCATTGTCTAAAACCTGCGGGAAAACAGGAGGTAGAGAGAAAGACAAATATGTGGGAGAGAGAGAGGAAATGAATCAGGGGCGAGTGTGAAGGTAAATACGCCAGAGTACCACACTCATAGGAAGTAAGGTCAGTTCTAAGTATGTCCACATTTATACGAGAGACTACCAAAGGCTGGGTCTGACAGGTGAGAAATTATCTGAGAAGTATCTTTATTGGTTTTAAATTTAAGGTGGACAAACATTTGTTATAAAAAGGAAACATGCTAATTATTCTTCACAGAACAATCTGAACAAAAACTCCCACAATAGTAAAAAATAAATAAATATCTGAACATATATACTCACATATGCATACAAACACACATATGTACCATCCTAACAAAATAAATAAATACATAGAAACAAATAAATAAATAACAAATTACATCACATATACAATAATTATGGATTTAATGTAAAAAAAAGATTGTTTAAAGTGAGTCTGGTGGGTTTAAGCATTTGTTTTTACATATTCTCATTATATGTTTTATGTAGTGTTCCATGTATCTTATGTTTAAGAGTGTGTGTTGTATGTTTCACCTGGCTGCAAGACAAATTTCCCTTTAAAGACAATATAGTTTAGTTGAAGTAATGATTATTTTCAGTATCAATTAACCTGCAAATTACTCCAGAGCCCAAGGCTCTGGGAAATTGGAGATATTTAAATTAATTATTTTATTTAAAAAACCAAAGATATTCGATTTACTATCATATATGACAAAGAAAATCAGCAAATCCTTAAATTTGATAGGCTGGCACTAATGAACGTTTGACATTTTTGCTTGACAAATGACTGGAACTATTTATTGATTATCAAAATATCTGCTAATTAATTCATCCCTATCTTGTTGTTAAATTTTTACTTTACAGTCTCCCCTTCTCCTTGCATTGTATTGAAAGTTCGGGTCTCTTTAGTCAGGTATCAAAATGTCCCTGTACGTTGAATGGTAGGTCCATGTGCCATCTCTGTTCATGTAAATCTAATTTAAGTTAATGTGTGTTAATACCTTAACCCAAAGGAAGTCGCCTCTGTTCTTGCCCAAATCTTGCTCCTGGCAGATGAACCCCCGCTGCAGCCGAATGGTACCGTCCAGCTGGTCCTGGACCTTCAGGTCGGTCGAGATCAAGAACATTTTAGGGGGCCGGCGCTTCCTGTTTTGCTCATGGGCTCCTGACATCTTCTGCGCGTTTAAATATGTAGCTGGTTCACAGAGGAAAACCTTTTAATTTTCCTGTAAAATTAAGAAATGTAATTATTCACAAACAAACGACAAGAGTGCCGAAGTGTATCCGTCCACGGTGACGGCAGGTACGTTAACGACAGTTGCGCTCACATTTAAACTTTCTTCATTTATGTTCAAACATAATTCAGTTTGTTAAAACAGCACAAGCTACATGGCTGCCATACTCTCGACTAACAAACCACGTTGTTTTCAAGAACTGTAGGCGTTCATCAAACACTCACCAACTTCATCGACTCCGACCGTCCACATTTCGAGTCACATTTAAATAAGCTACGCTCGGCTTCATAACAAACAGCAGTGAAGCAGGAAGCAGAGGGACTGACACCAGCGGGAGCCAATAGGAAGTGAGAAAAGTTTAGCAGGAAGTGGTTTTAGCCAATCACAGCGCATGTGGGTGTTACCGGGACCGAGGGAAATTCCACAGTTCTTGACGGGCAACGTAGGAAGCAGGTACACAAACACATCATTGGTTGTATTTTTCTTTTATTAATTTATAAATAGAATAGAAAAATATTACCTATACTGAACATACTCATGCTGTTTTTTTTTCATTCACACTTCACATCATCCCTCACATAAATATACACTTGTACTTATATTCTGTGCGCAATCAACATTGCATTGTAATGCAGAACTCCCTTTAAAAAATACAACATAGTAGAAAGTGCAATGTCAAATGTTCATTATGGGACTTTTCATGGCACAACACATCGTTATGCCTGGGTGCAGACGTGTTACAGCATTAAGTGTCAGTTTCGGGCAGTAGTGGATAGGGAAACCATCATTTTAAATCTACATTGCTGCAGTAAATCTCTCCGGCTCCAGAGGTGAGCAATAAGGCCATTGACCAGTGGTTCCTTACTTTTTGGGTTTGTGATACCTTAAATAAAGCAATGTCCACTTGTACATGGTTATGGGATGGGAGAACTTTGAACTATGAGTGAGCTTCCCTTCCCAGGTTATTTTCATTGGGCTTAATAGGTAAAATTATCCAGATTTCACAACAAAAGCATAGATTAGAGAGAGAAAAAAAAACATGCTGTGAATCACCTTGTGGCCTCTCAGATTTACCTCGTCACCCATTATAAGTTGAGAACCAGTGGAAAAGACCAATCAATGTCACAGAACAGTACAAAAATTGTCTGCCCCATTTTTCCTACATTTAAATACACAGAAAGTTCTGTGTCAACATACTACTACACAAATCATTTATAGCTGAAAACTGAGCTAAAACGTGAATGCTGTTTTGTAACTTAGTGAAACCACAACGGAGTGAAAAAAATGTAAATAACGTAAAACAAAATCCTGTTAACTTCTACAATATCCTTCATAAAACAACAGTAATCTTTGGTACATCTAAGATGGATACCTAAATTGTTTCCTGGTATTAATCATACAGGTACACTGTTTTATGAGTGGACCATGCATGTGACTCAGCCATGTTAAGTGTACCCCCCCAGAAATGCATAATTCAGATTATATGTTTTCAGAATAGTGTGATGGGGCCCACCTAATACAGATACAGTAAGCAACATGGTTTGCCATGAAAGGTCCATGAGTAGAAAGCTCTCTGCTTTCAGTTGTAGTCTTCATTTAACCAGTCAGGATTTTATTTAGTGTCTCATCTGAAAGACAAAGGCAGCTCCTGTGTAGATGTAAATTATTAACAGGTGATACCCTGTATTGCCACACCTCCGTTTCAGCAAGTCAGTGCAAATGTTTGTGATGATTACAGGTCTGGGTAAACATACAGTAGTATTTTCAAGTCTTTGCCACTGATTGTGTTTACCACTATGGGCAATCAGAATGTCTCTTAGTCAAGTAACCTGACCTCGTAGTGTCAGGTTACTTGCAACAGTTCACAAGACTGACCTATTTGGTACACCAGGTTCTTTAAAGCAAAAACTAATAAGGTTTTGCAGTTAATGTTTGGACCCAGGTCTGAGCATTTGACTGTGGAGGTCAGAACTGAGGAGACGATTGGTCTGTGTTGATAAAATAGGTGGTGAGTTCCCCTTTGCCCTTGACGTTGACGACTCCTCTGAGAGTGACGTTGAACCCCACGCTCTCGACCATCTGGGCTGTCTCCTCCGTCACCTGGGAGCAGAAAGAGAAGAATTGCAGAGAGAATGTTTGAGGTTTTTCTGTCACCAGTTATCCATCCATTTCTTGCCTCAGAGGTAATGAATACACATGACATGTAACATTTAATGTGTAATCCATCCACCCACAGTGGCTGACAGATGGAAACCAGTATCAAGAGAAATGTGAACAAAACAACCAAACCCTTTAAAATGCTGAGGTGGGGACTTGCCCAATTGAAGAAGAGAACCGAATACCTGGAACCGAGTGGATCCACTCGGTTCCAGGTATCTGTTCCCCATCAATTCTAAATTTTATTAAGTCTAATCGGGTTGGTGTGTGTGTCAATATGTCTAATATCTGCTATCAGCTCTAATCAAATGGTACGTCATAAAATAATCACAGAAGAAAAATGCTGTTTTTGATATCAGATAGTGTGAACTGTAAAGTGCAGGTAAAAATGACACATATTTCTTTCATTTCCTGGTGTTTCCACAGCTTGGACTGGGTTTAATTATCACAATTTCTCAAGTCTGTCTTAAAGCAACAGTCAGATGCCTGTATGAACTTTGAAACACGGTTTCACAACAGGTTTTGCAAATTGTTATCGTTCCTCCTGCTCATACTAGCCAATTAAAAGATCCCTTCTTAATGCACCTTCAATGTAAAGGATGGGGGACAAAATCCACAGTTCTTGTTCTGTCCAAAAATGTATTGTTGTTTGACAGACTGGAAAAATTGCAAACACATCCTTTAAGTGAAATGTTTCACACAAATATTATATCTGGCTTCCTTATATTGATGTGTTTCTTATTGAGACAGGGTGTAGGATGTGTTTCACCATATAAGCTACCTCTAACCTTCTTTTGATCCCTTTTCTCTTACCTGTATCTTGTCCAACACTCCTGTGCTGTCCATCCTACTGGCCACATTAACAGAGTTCCCCCAGATATCATACTGAGGTTTATGAGCTCCAATCACTCCTGCAATCACTGGTCCGTGGTTTATTCCTGCAAGTAAAAGAAAAAACAGAAAGGGGTTATTAAATGTTCATAAACACAGAACATACATTTCTCTTTCTTAAAATCTAAAAATTGGACATTTAATTACAGTCTTGCATGCACCAGAAAATATTTGTGTGATTTCTTTACCACTGTCATTTTTTTTTTCATCATCTTAAATTTGACATTTGACTTAAATTTAAACATTTGTTTGTACAATTCAAACACTGCAATTGTGCACAGGAATCTGCAGTATGTACACATTATATTACTGTTTGAACAAGACAATAATGAGAAAGAAAACACAGCTGGAAGTTTGGAGTTAGTATTGAATGGATCCAGTGTATGAAATGTTATGAGTTTATTATTATTTTATTAAAACACTATCATCAGTCACTCAAAGTAGTTTAAAATTGGTAGATTGAGATTTGGTAACAAAGAAACAAGGCTTTTAGTATTATTCACCATCAGTATTAATCTAGAATAGACTCACCAATCCTGAGTTTGAAGCTGTTAAAAGAGTGTGTGTTGATAAGCTCCAGTTTGGCCATCAGAGCGATGGCAAACTCCACCATGGAGCGCACATGACTGTAGGACACCTCAACTTTCTGTAGGGGGAGCCAGAGATCGTGTTAGTGTAGGACACGGTAGAGTATTGGACAAGCATTTCCTTTTACAAATGGGTGATTTGATTCATGACAGACTACATTAGTAAAAAAATGTAAACTAAGCAAACCTTTCTTTCGTCCACTAGAGGCGAGTGCGTCAGCCCCGCAGCAGCCATGTACGTACTGCCGATAGTCTTAATCTTCTCAACTGAACAGAATTTGGGCTTAGAGAGAAGCTGCATGACACAACGACGAGAAAAGAAAGAAAGGTACAGTTAGAGACACAGACAAAATGTTCCTGGCAACGCTGACAGTATATAATTTTCTTCCTCATACCTCATCAAAGTCTGATATGATCTCGTTGAGGAAGCGCAAACACTCCAGACCGTCCCTGTTGGCGCTGCTTTCACTATAAAACTCTTTGAACTGCGGCACCGAGGCGAACATCACACACACGCAGTCATACGACTGACTGTACAGGTCCTGAAAAAGTAAAGGACTTAATTCCATTCTGCAACTTTTCCAGCTAGAAGTCATCACAGTCAAACATACTCAGCTGCTTTTTGTACATGAATCTCCTAAAAATAATGACTCAAAACCATCACCTCAATGCCAACATTGGCATGGATGAAGTGGTGGAAATCTATGAATATCTACTGTACATCTCTGCCATGTTTTGTTTCTTTACCTGGTTGCGAATAGTTTTGCCCACGAAGAAGGAGGCGACATGGAGCGGCAGCACGTTCTGCAGGAGGAGCTTGTTGATGTTCTCCATGGTCTCCATCTCCTCTCTCTCCGTCTGGAAACAACGCTCCAACAGGAAGTCTACACGGCAACCCAGCTCGTCCTGAGAGAAAGACAGAGTACAAATATGTATGAACAAATCTGGATGTAAGTTAGTTTGTTTCAAATTTAGCAAAAACTATTTCTTGCACAACAAGACAGACGCACACACTCCCCTTTCTTTCTTTAAATGGCAGAAAAGACATACTGTAAAAACATTTGTAAACACACACATACCTGTCTGGCCAGTATAAGGCATACAATGTAAAAGATGACCAGCCAAACCCCGGACATGATCTGAGGGTCCTTCAGCACTCCCGGCCTGTAGAAAAACACATTCACATATTTAAAGCCATACTCTCACATAATCTCGAGTACGAAACTACCGTCACTCTTTTTCTCCTTCCATTACATAATTCCTCAGACAAGACTGTCTTGTATCTCACAGTCAATGGGGCCTGTACCCCCTAGCAGACATCTTGCTATAGAAAGCTCCTGAATAAATTATGCTGATCTGAAACTCCAGACAAGGAGGGACAATCTGGACTGGTAGTGGTAGACAAAAGGCAGGAAATTTAACACCTTGTCTGAGCAAGACAGTGTGATGACTATAGATACCGGTGAATGAATGTGGACGAGTGGAAAATGAACTTAGGCAGGATTACTGAGAGTCTGTGTGGACAGCTAGCAAGCTTGAACACAGCCTGCACACTTTCATGCATCTTATTTGTAAGTTTGTCTATTAACACAACGTAACATAGACAGAATATGAACTGAACAATAGTACTTAAAGCTGTTAAGTCTTACTAACTTTAAACTTTGCTTTTCTTAACTGAACTTTTGCTTTAATGTTGATGTTTTGTTGCTCTTGTGTTTGTCACTGTCCTGCCTGTTTGATATTTTGTGCTGAATGCTTTTATTGTGAAGTACTCTGTAACTTTTGTTTTGGATATATAAATAAATCTTTACATACTGACTTTTATGGCCCTAAATGGAACAAAGAGGTACAGTTTGAGTTACTTGACTTTAATACTGACATCATGTAAAGTGCTTTCACACAACACGCACATGTTTTAAGACTATCTGCAAAATGATATACAGCATGTTAGCATCTAATGCTGTTAAATCCAGCTTTCTCTAGACTATATAGAAACCTGTAGGGCTGAAAGTATCAATAATTTTCATTATTGATTAATCTAATTTGTATTTTTCCAACTTATGATTAATTGTTTAGTGCATACGATTTTGGAAAAAAGTGAAAAACGACTATCATAATTTCCAAGAGCTGAAGTTGACCCCTTATTATTGCTTGCTATGTTTGAAAGACTGCGCAAAACCCAAAGATATCAAATTTATAATGATCCAAATTTGAAGTTTTTCCTCGGTAAATGATTTAAATGGTTAATGCATAAAAAAAAAAAATCAGAGCTACTCTGCTGCTGCTTCATTTTAATTTTCAAAATAATGTTCAGGCACATAAGCTACCTTGAACCCCTGGTATTTAAATGTAATTGCATTTGCAGCGTCACTCACTTGGTGTTGTTGTAAAGCAGGTCGACGAGGCAGTAGGACCTTGGGGCGTAAACATGGAGGAAGAGGGCCAGGTAAACCACCACAGCCAGGGTGAGCAGCAGTGCCTTCACAGACAAGCACGTCCTGACAAACACAATCACTCCCAGCATGGCCAGCAGGCAGCAGTATAGGTAGTACTGGATGTTTGAAGAGGTAGGTGGGAGGAGAAAAAATGTGGGTTATTTGTCATAACCCACATTTTTTAGATGTGATGTTCAAAGTTTGTACTGAAGCTCTCAACATTCAAGAGCTAATAAAGAATCAATAATGAACCTCTCTTGGGGTTACAAACTAAACGGTAAATGGACTTTTACTTATATAGCGTTTTTCAACCGTTGAAACGGTTCCCAAAGCGCTGTACAGTAATCTAATTCACCCAATCACACACCAATGGGGACACAGCTGCCATGCTGGCCTCCACCGGGGGAAACTTAGGGTTCAGTGTCTTGCCCAAGGACACTTCGACATGTGGACAGGAGGAGCCGGGATCGAACCACCAACCCTGGGGTTAATGGACAACCGCACTACCCTCTGTGCCACAGCCGCCCCAACTACCTTATTGAAGGTAGAGAAAACTTAAGGATCCATTTCTCCTTTATAAATGAAGAAAGAATTAGACTAATGGCAGAAGACGCTCTTAAATTGCCTGGCCATGGAAAAGCTGACTCTACTAAAGGCCACCTACACACATTCAAAACAATATGCATTACCCAGAAACTAAGTTACCCAACCAGTTCTATATATCAGTATCTTCAGAAATATACACTTTTTATTTTGGTTCGTCGGGTTTTCTGTGTGTACACACACACACACACACTTTTCCCAAATGAATTATAAGACACATAATAAAGATGAAACATGGATAATGTTTATTTGGAGGTACTTACAGGCACAGTGTAGAGTTTGAGACCTTCCAGCGCTGTCCTGTTGGTAATCGACGTGCAGTTGTTTCCTGGGAGGAAGACCTGAAAGAACAGCAACATGGTGAAAGAAAGACAAAAACAACAGGACAACAACAGACAAAAATTGATTGATGGAACAACAAATGTATCTATGAATAACAGGACATAGAAAAAGGTGGACAAAAAGAAAATTCTGACAAAATAACTGGGAGGCAGAAGAGGAACTCACAAAGTTGAGGATGGCCATAAGCAGGGTGATGAGCACACACAGAGTGACCACGAACAGTCGCAGCACCGCCCTGGTGGAGACGCCACGGGACAGCCCTGATATCCACTGAACACTCAATGGCATCTTGGAACGCCACTTCTGAAAACCAACATACATTCAAACTTTTAACAAAGAAATGCTGAGGGTCATTGCAATCACACTACATATTTCAATTCACAGTGCCACAATGCAATTGTTGAGATTTGGTATTAAATAACACAAAACCACCAGCAACAAGTAATGACCTCAAATCAATATTTCACGTCTTGAATTTATGTTTACATAAGCAGAGGAATGTTGTTTCACCTCATTTACATTAAACCATATATACTGTTGATCACCTGTTGATATGAAATTCTATACTGCTCAATGTTATTACAAAACATACCACAAGTGTTCTTTTACCTCCAAGTATCCAGTGAAAGCGATGGACAGAATCAGCACCAGCACAGGGAAGGTGGCACCGTAGGACACTGCCATCTCAAAGTTCCTGGGAGGGGGGGGTGAAAACAAATAATTGACACTGTTTATCCCTCAGTCAAGAGTGAGCAAATAAAGATGCATATGTATGTGAGCTGGTGAGCAAGAGACTGAGTGGGTGAGCAAGCTTGAAATAACCAGTTCATTTGTGAGAGAGAGAGAGTGTTATTGTGGTGTTTTGGGCTCAGGCAAAGTTATTTAAAGGTGGTTCCCCAGCAAAATACGGAAAAGCTACAGTACATTTTACTTTGATCTGATTAAGAACATAATGAGTATAAACTTGAGAAACTAAAGTGTGGTTGCATGTGTGAATGTGACTGAAGTGCTGCTCACTTCTTAGAGACAAGCATCTGGACGGCGAATACAGAAATGAAGATCAAAGCTATGCAGCTTATTGACTGGTGTAAACCTTTCACCTCTGAAAGGCGGAACTGGAACACAAACACATAGATGTTAGACAAACACATTAGGAATAGTTGATTTGAACACACACAGGCACACAAACATACTGTACACCATGCTTGTTTCTGCTTTTATGCAGACATACTACTGAATGTATGACCCTATTAACTTCTCTTAAGGCAGGCCAGAGAATGAAGCTACCTGTCTCTCCAGGCTCAGGTCGTTGAACAGCAGAGTCAAACAGTTGAGCTTCTTTGCTCTCCTCCTTAATGAAAAATTTAAATAAAAATCAAAGGAGGGATGGACAAAAAACTGTCTGACTGGAAAAATGATTACAAAAGTCTAAGTATAAAATAAGGAAGAAATAAATAGAATTATCTATTTTTACAAAGATCAGTATGATCTAATATTTTACAACACAAATTCAATGTTAACTAGTTTTGGTTTAATGTATTTCACATTAAAGAAGTTGCTTAAAAAGCCAAAATATTTGAGATATGTTTGAGAAGTTTGGCTTTCTACCAACTAACACAGAAGCAGCAGAGTCAAAAAAACACAAAACGGTTTACGAAAACTTACCCTGCAGTGTCCATTGTGTCCAGGGATCCCCTAACACCATTATCCACAACCAACCTGGGACAAAACAAGAACACATTAGAAACAGCATTAACCAAAACAATATACTATATTCCTGATTCAACTAGTGGGTTTTAGGAAAACAATATTTTCCTCCAGAACTTCTATTTAGGACTTTCCAAATAAAATAATGCTGTGAAAGAGCTCCTCTATACTTAACTGCTAAAATCACTCATGTAATGCCCAAAAAGAAAATGCATCAAATATGTTGCTTTGCTCTCTGTTGGAACCATATTCACCTTGAATGACAGGCTTCATTTGTGCGTCAACGCAAAGAGCTGCATGCTTTGCTCTTATTCTACTGAAGTTAATAATGCTGGTATATTTTGCATATTTTTATGAGGTGCTTTTAATATATGTGTGAACTTACCAGGAGGGGTTGTTCTGGCAAGGTGGTCTTTCCTGAAGCAAACACACACACACACACACACACACACACGGTCAACAGAATGCGTGACCTAATGTCACCTCTCTCAAATATACAATACAGATGTTATGATCAAACACTGGTGAAACACAGACAAAGGACCAGAAGTAGTATGTAATATCTGCTGAAGGACTAACCACTACCAAGATCATGTGTTTCTGGAAATAATGTCTACGCTTACAACAAGAAAACAATATGATTTAAATAATTTCTGTACATGTATGTAGGTGTTTTTACTTTTATGCACAGCTCAATATGGGGGAGAAACTAAGCAGTGCAAAATACATACTGCAGACAACTGTGACTGATTCGTGACAACATTGGTGGGGATGATTGGCTTCTTGGAGGGCGTGGCATCAGGGTTGCTTAGGTCTGCGAAGGGGTGGATGGTCTGCCAGGACCGCATATATTGAGACATCCGGACCGATGCCCGCTGCCTGGTCTCTCCTGATGCAAGAGTGTTTGCCTGAAATTAACATGGAGATTACTTTATTTTACTTTTCTTTTTTCACTCAGGAACTGCAATTTGTTTTCTTGCATATGCCTCACTGAAGCTGGATCACAGCAGAGAGTACCATCACAGCAATGTAGAGATCAGCACCTTGCTCAAGAGCACGTATGCAGGGTTTGCGAGCACCAGAGATGCCCGTACAAGACATACAATAATGATAGATGTACAGTTACTTAGAGCAAGTTTTCTCAATCCTCTTGTTTTTAACTCAGCTTTTCAAGCTAACCTGCTGCTATACATATATACAGTGTATGCCAGGAAGTTGCATACTTAGATCGCCTAACCAGAAACTTGATACATTAGTTTGTCAATTCTGTAATCAATTATAAGTACAATTTTACATTTTTGTCTTTCATAAGGTTTCATTTTTGGAAGCACAAGTTGAACAAAAAAGTAAATAATCCTGTACAGATAACATGCTGTTAATTGAAATCTCCACCACAAATATACAGTATACAATAACAATGAGCACATCAAGAAAGTGCCCTTTAGGTGCACTAAATTTGTAGATGTGCATAAAAAGATTTCTGAAACTTGACAACATACTAAAATAAACGCACTTCACATGCACACAAACATGTGTCCACCTACCGACTTAGGTCTCCTGGAAATGTTGTCCGGCATGTGGGGGTCAATCACCAGGTAGGTTTTTCTTCCTGTAAGAAGAGGATCCCGACTCCCGCCGTCAGCATCCTCCACTTGATACGCTCCATTCAAGTGCTGCAGTGTCTCCTCTGTGATGTGGACTCGCCTATTAAAAAGTCAATAAAAAGTATCCTCTATCACTACCCACCTCGTTACTTCATCAGTTTTTATCTCTATCATCTACACCAACTCAGAATTTTATTATCTCTGAGCAAATTTTAACATTTTCTCACCCAGGAAGACCTCCAGACTCCATGTGGTTGGCTAACGTAACATCATGTGACCACACGTCGTACTGCCACTTCTGCAAGCCAATCACACCACTGAGCACATTGCCAGTGTGGACACCCACCCGCATGCTGACCTCAACCCCTGTCGCCTCTCGCAGTTTACTACAGTGAGACAAAAGTACATTATTAGTAAAATGGGAATAACAGCGTCTTGCAAAAACATTCAGTCCTGCGAACTTCTGTCACTCCTTGTTGGGCTATCAAGTTATTTTTTAAATAACGTTTATTCAATTTTTTCAGTCTGAGTTGTACGTGTAGCAGTAAAAAGACAAGAAATGAAGAAAAATATGTTAATGTATGAATGTAAAGTTGTCACACGAGTAAAACTGCTCTTAATATTTTCCTTTATATTTTATCTGTTACTGTAAGGCTACCTATAATTAAACTATATATATTTCACACTGTTTAAGTATCCTATTTGAGAGTCCAATTAAGATTTAGTGAGGGTACATAAATATTTCAAGTCAATTTATACACAAAATATGTTTCTCTTTCATCTCATCGTATTTCACATATGTTTAAAGAAATCTGTTTAAAAAACTGGGCACTAAAATCCCCATTAAAGGCAACAAAAAGCCAACCAAATATTTCTACATTTGATCTACACAGTGCAAACAAAACAAGACCTCACTGAAAATGTGCAGTTTGAGAATATTATGGTCAATTTACATATTATGGTGCTTCCACACTCTGTAACAGTGTGCTTTGGGCTATAATACATAGTATGGTTTCAGTTGTAGAGGAAAGAGTAGTGAAATAAAACCAAGAGGAAGTTGAACAGAGTACAGTAACATCAGATGCAAATTAAGAGTACTGAATAGAGTTTATGAGGCTGGAAAAAAATGAATTGGGTGGGAGGCACCTCAAAATAATGTTACTAAGAAGACATCAAATAAGGTTGGGTTAAAAAAAACTTTAGATAAATTCAGATAAACTGACCTGATGGCAGTGCACATGTCCAGCCCCATCTGAACACAGTTCCTGGCGTGGGTGGGAATGGGGTCAGGTAGACCAGACACACAGTAGTAGCAGTCACCCAAGATCTTAATGCGAAGACACCCATTGACCTACAGGTTGAAAGAAACACGGGGGGAGATAGTCAGAGGGTCAGACACAGAATTGCTACTTCATAACTAACACAAAACTATTCTCTGTGAAGAAATAAAAGTTTTATTTTGGGCTGGATGTTCTGGTATTTTCACCTTGGCGATGTCATCAAATCTGCCAAAGAGCTTATTGAGCACAGCGACCAGCTCTTCTGGTGTGCAGGTACTCGCCAGCTTTGTGAAGCCCACAATGTCTGCATACAGGATGCTACACAAACACGCACAGATAGACACAAATAATAGGCACATATATTTGTATGATAACAGCTTTTAGTGACTCAGCACTACAGAATAAATACAATAGATATAAGACAAATACATATGATACACTTATCACTATTAACACATATTAAAGCTGGTCAAAATTGGTCCATGTTTCTTTGCTTTTTAAACTTGCCAAAAACCTACATTTACCACTTTAGGCCTTAAATATTTATGCGTTTGAATGCAACTTGAATCTCCAAATCACCTTCAATAAAACACCCAGGTGTACTGCAAGGAGTACATGGGTCTGAGACATAATAGTCAATAATCCTGTGTAACCCACAAAAAAGGTCATGGGAAGGACCTTGTGACAATGAAATTGTATGATCATCACCTGACGTCTTTGTGCTGCCTTATATAGAGGCTGTGAAAGTTGTTGAAGTTGGATTCATTCCCCTCATTGCTCTTGGGCTTGGAAAGCCTCTTTATCACCTCCGTTTTCAGCTCCATGGCAATGTACCGTGGCAACACAGACAGGAGGAGCTGCTCCTGTTGCCAAGGACACAGAGGATGGGGGTAAAAATGTGTGTGCAAAAGGTGGGTGATGAGTTCTGAAACCTTGTACACTTGATCACTGGATTTCTGTCTTACAGAAGTGACAATCTGTTCACAAAGGCTGTAAAAGAAATAGGCGGCCATCAAAAGCCTCTTTGAAGCGATGCCATGTTTACTTAGTGGATCACATTTCATCTATTTGTTTACTTGCTGTCAATAGCGTCCATTTGACTTTGCCTATTCTATTGCTGCTGGTCTTCAGACAAGTGAATGATTAATCTATTAACCCAATAGCCAGAAACGCATACAGTAACCCAACCCAGGTCCAGGTAAAGAGCCCTTTAATGAGAGCGATTACACATAACGATTTTAAATTGCAACAAGCTGCACTGAAGAGTTTTTATATGAGAAGTGACCTGGAGTGCAATAAACTAAGACAAGCAGAGCAAATAAAGGCCGAGTGAAATTAATTTAAACTGTCATTTTCTCTTTAGCTGAAGTCAAAGAAATAATTCTGAATTTAAATTAAAGCTATACTGCCTAATGAGTTGAAGCCAGTGTTTTAACCTGCTGATATTTTCTGATTTCCTTCTGGGAGCGTATGGCGCTAAACTCTTCTCTCTTCTTATTGGATTTCCTGAGATCGTGCTCCGTCATCCACAGATGGAAAATCCCAATGCAGTTCACACACACAAACAGCACTGCATTTGCCACCAGCTGAGAAGGAAGTCAGAGGAGAGGAAAGGACATTATTGATACTTTCTTGATTGTCCACTTGTATTGCCAGCACAATAAGAGCAAAGCAGCTGAACCACTATTGTAATATGTCAATCAATCAATGACAGAAATTCAAAACTGATATTTATTATTATGGACATCATTACCTTGGATTTGTATACATTAAAACCACAGGTTATGTAAGACCAGCTATAGGACTTCTCTGTTAAACACTAAAGAGTGATGCAGTCCATTTGCATCCAGTGAACAGTAAACCCTGCTGGTCACAAACCACAAAACTCTATCGTGCAGGCTGACCTAAGCTTCACATGACATTTGAATTTGGATGCTATTTTTTGGCACATGCAAAAGGTGCACATCTCTTCAGATTGGCAGGTCATTTGCAAATTTGTGCCTACATTTACATTTGAAGCTTTGTGATGTGCAGCTATTTGTTTTTCAACCAATAAACTATGCACTAGCATGGACTTGTCTGTGATAATAAATTATGGGAAACATACTTTTTAATAATTTTTTGTACCTTTGAGCAAAGCTAGGCAAGCTGTTTCACCGTTTCCAGTCTTTATGTCAAGCTAAGCTACCCCACTCATAGCTCTAGCTTCATATTTAGCTTACAGACATGAGAGAGGAATCAATCTTCTATCAATCTAACTCATGACAAGAAAGTGAATAAGAAAATTCCACATAATGTCAAAGTATTCACTTAAATTTATTCAAACACAGCAAATCTTTACCTGCACAGCCAGATCTGGTGTCTCTGGCCTTGTGACAGGCACGTAGACGCTGATGATGATGATGTGCGATACGCTGGTCCCTATCCCAACCATGAGGGCCCAGGCCATAGAGAGAGGCAGCACTGTATACACACTCACAGAGAGGAAGAGGAAAAACGCTACCTGAGAAGGTAGAAGAGAGAGTGTAGGAGAAGAACAAGAAAGAAACATGTGAAGAAAAATGCAGAGCGGTCCACAACAGTAAGAATAAAACTCTTTAACTAAAATTAAACTCATAGTTTCTTTCTCTTTTTCCTTCCTTCTCACCTGTTCCCACGTAGTGACAGGTCCTCCAGTGAAGATGAAGACTATGGCAGTGACGTACAGTGTCCACCAGACAAAGAGGGCCAGGGCTCCTCCACAGCGCCTCACCGTGGCCAGCCAAGGCAGGCAGACAAGCAGGGCGGCACTCAGACAGAGAACCACACACAACACCGACAGAGCACCTACGTGGACAATGATGTTCTGTACAGAGATGGGAGAAAACTGCTAATTTTAACAGAGAAACATCTCAGGTGTCTCAAAGTTAAACCTGCAAAAGTTCAATGTAAAAGCAGTAAGATCTTCAAAAGTTTTCTCTACTGCTGTACAGATGCTGTGTGGCAATCAGTGTTAAAAAGCTCTTAACCTAAAAGAAATGTAATTAGCAGACAGACACACACACACACAGGGAAAGGAGCACTTGATGTTAATATTCATTTGCATAGACCTACCTTGCATTGTTCTATTTTGACTCAGCTGTTTACTATATCCAAAAAGCACTTGTCTGCTCTACACTAAGGACTAAAATTAAAATGCCTTTATTCATCAGACATGAAAGCTAGGCTGAGCTTTAATCAGCTGGTGCAATGTTTTAATCTGCTCCTGCCATTTGAAGTAAAGGTATTTTCATTTTTGCGATGAGAGACAACGTGATGTGGGATACTGATCTCTTATCACATACTGTAGAGCTTTAAATGTAATGTCAAGTTAGTATTTTTTACAGCTTTGGTGTTATTGTTGTAGTTTTGTCTAATAATGTGGACACAAGACCTCCACACAGTTCAATGAGGCCAAATCCAATATCCAACCTAACTTAATACCTAAGCATTAAAAGTTAGTCATGTCTTTTTCATTGCTGGTTGACACAGAAGGCCTACTGTTTTGTGAGAATGAGAAGTCACGCAGACTGATTGAAGCATGACAATGTGGTGGTGTTTTGGAAGAACAGGTTTAATGCTTGGTTTCCTTGGCCCCAATTGAAGCTGGCTGTAAAACTTTTTTCAGAAAAGTGCTCGTGTTGACAGTCACTACACTGATGCAATTAATGTCCTCTTACTTTTTCTTCTTCTTCCCTGTCACCTGAGTCTGTCAAAATACAACTATGTCTCTTAAAGTACTGAACAGACTGTAACCTAAAAGTGTGCAAAATATCACGACTACCTTCCTCATACCCAATCAATTATGGGATTAGTTTTCCTAATTTACATAGGGGTGCAACTAATTATTGTTTTCATAACTGATTAATCTCTTATAGAGCTGAATATATCATAGTAAACTGAAGACCTTTTGGTTTTGGACTTTTGGTCAGACAAACCAAGACATTTGAAGATGTCACCTTGGGCTTCGGGATGTTGTAATGGGCATTTTTCACTATTTGTTGACATTTCATAGACTAACAATTAATTGGAAAAAAAAGATCATTTAATCTATAAACTGCAAATCCTCACATTTGAGAAGCTAGAACCAGCGAATGTTTTAGGGTTTTTACTCAATAAATAACTATTAATTGATTATCAGTACCTATATGTATTTGTCAAACAGACACTTGGCAGGATGTGATGTAAATGTAAAATTTTAAAGTTTATGTGTGTCCAACATAACCCCTCAAACACATTCTCTATTTCTCACCCTTCCTGTGGCTGGAATTAGGACGATGATGGCCACACAGAAGGCCAGAGACAGCACCAGTCCAGACAGCATGGCCGGAGTCTCCTGCACGCACTGCAGGAAAGCCCTGTGGAATGCCTGATAGCAGCAACGCATCCCCTCTTTCACACTCCGCCTGGACTGGGTGCTTCGCCTGTCCTCGTCTCTGTCCTCCTCATCCGACCTGACATCGATGCTGTCCCTTGTTTGGTAGACTTTGGATGAGACATCAGGGAATGCGGGCGAACTGCCACTGAGTGAGTTTTCTGCTGCTGTTTCGGAATTGTCTCGGTCTTTGTCTGGACTGTTTTTGGTGATTTTGTTAGAATGAGAAGTCTCTAAACTGGGTTCAGAGATAATGGCAGGAGAGATAGAGTTTGTCTTTTCAAAGGAGCTTCTATCGAGCTCAGATAATGAACTGCAGCTGTTTATTTGCGATGAGGTATTGTTTTCAGTTTGTAACCTATCAGAGGAAGAGTTGACCAGGGCATTGTGGTCATCTGTAGCCTGCGGGGTCCCACCTGTTCCTCTCAACAAAGAATTGGCCTTGAGAGGTTCAGCGGCCTGCGCTGTTTTCGCCACACCCAACTCTACAGAAACCTGAGATTCACCGAGTCCTGACTGCAAAATGTTAATGTCACTGCTTTGTGCGAATTGTTTTACGCCGTCTGTTGTTTTACTGAAGTCGTCAAGCTCCAGGATATTGCCCTCCCCATCACTGGAGACAACCATAATGTCCGGCACTAAAGACACCTGAGATGCCTCTTCTTCAGGCCTCCCATTTCCCTGGAAACCTTGTGACTTGCCTGGCATTGTGAACTGTGTGAGTGTGAGGGATCTCGCCGTCTATCGACCTGTCACTTTGCTTTTTCTGGCTGTCTGATGAAGATGGTGACACACGTTCTTTCTGAGGTTACATAGATAAGTTAAGGTCCCAAAGATCGCTGATAAGGAATCTTAAACCACAGCATAATCTCCTTTGACGAGTTCTGATCCATACTGGATGGAAGACGAGTCTCGCTGCCAAAAAAAGATGAACAATTAGAAAAGTTACAACACATTCAGCATAGAGCAAAGAATAAACAAAGCTAAACATAGATTTTCACTGCGAGCTGAGCGCCTGTGCTTGTGTCACAAGAAAAGTCCAATAATGAGAGCAAGGATTCATACCTGTGCATAGTTTTAATGCCATTTTAATGACAGACTTATTCTAGTCATTTCCCCATTATGCAAAAAACTTGTTAGTCTAGCTGCTCTTCCCCAGTGACACACACGTACATACTATTCAGGTGTGTACTGGAATGATATGTCAGCGACGCACCCAGTGCACATTTAAAGCGTTTTTTTCCAGTCACCACCTGTGGTTTACTCTGATGTGCCTCTCTATTGCTTTCCTCTTTTGCTTCTTCTTCCCTGTCACCTGACAAAAACACAACTGCCTGACTGTACCCTATCAGTGTGCAAAATATCATGACTACCTTCCTCATACTGCTCCCAGGATTAAAAACCTCTCTTTAATCTGCCTCTTCTGCTACAGGTATACATCTGATTTAATATCAAAGTCATGGAGGGATTAAACAGTAATTCATCTGATCCATCCGTCCACCTTGATTGACCTGCCCATTGTAGCAGATCCACCTCTTGCTGTGCCCTTTTACATTACATGACAACCATCTGGTTTCTTTTGTACACTTTTAAAAATGAGCTACTGTGTGTCTTTTTTCAGGACACCACACTTCTGTGACACTATGTGGTAATGACAGTACATTTATTGTTCTTACTTGTGAGAACTGCTGTACCACTGGTGTCCTTTTTCCCCTCACTCTGTTCTGCTTCTGTAACGTCTGTAAAGCACTTTGCAAAAAGAAGAGGGGTTTTCCAAAAAGAATTCAGACCTCTTTAGTTCAAAATCAAACCAGGAGCATTGTATTTTTATTTAATAGTACTTAAATGGTCCCGTTTTCAGTGCTTTTCCAGTTAAGATCAAGGTGGACCCAGTTAATTTGACTTTTCAGTCACTTTCCAATCAAATCTAGATGACCAACCATACAAATAGAGAAAGTTACAGACATTTGCTAACATCTCCTATCCTACCTTAACCCAAGGCTGCAACCAAATTTTTTTTTAAATCATTGATTAATCTGTCCATTATTTTCTCAATAAAACCATAGCCTAATTGTTTTTTTATACAAAATGTCAGAAATAAGTGAAAAATGCAAATAACTTCCCAGAGCCCAAGCTGAGTAAGTCCTCCAATTGTTTGTTTTGTTCAACTAACAGTTTGAAACCCCAAAATATTTAGTTTATCATGTAAGACAAACAAAAGCAGCAAATCCTCATATATGAGAGGGTGCAACCAACAAATGCCATTTTTGCTTGAAAATGTAGCCTAATTTTCCGCTTATCGATTCATTAACTCGTTTTTTCAACTCCATTTGTTTATATTGACCAATACATATGTGATCTAGTTTATTCAGTGATTCTAGTGATAAAAATGTCCTCCAATTTAGGGTACAGAAAGATATTTCTCTCATTAGGTCAAATTGGACCAAGATCATTTTAGAAAGAACCACACAATTGACAAATACATACCGAAGTTGCATCTCCAGCGTTGAACTAATAGGTAAATTATGGCAAAAGATGTTATCACCAATGGGGAAAAGTGAAAGACTATGTCAACAAAGCTATCTTTAAAATCTAACTAGCTTTTTCTGTAGCAGGTGTAACGTTAACCCTTCATTAAATTCACTTTAATTATCAGTTAGCTAGGTATAGCTAGCTTAAACATAAAAGCATGAAGTCGTCTCTCATAATGAAAAATCCCTTTATTGGTCACTTGGGACTAAAAACTACAGCTTTAAGTTATTTTTTACCAAGTTAAAGTATAGTTCATTGCCTAACTTTGTATGGAAATCCTATAACATTACCAAACAGTTAACGTTAGCTTAACGGTTCTCTTACAATATCAACATTATCGGTTCAGTAACGTATTTAACGTTATTAAAAGAGTTCAAGGGGCTAAATTAACTGTGTGACATAACAGAACAAACACTGACATTAACATAACAGTTGAAGCACGAAAAGTAATTTAAAGAAAGCTAATGTTTGTAAAGATAAATAGTATTTTTACCTCATTGTTTATTAACGTCTCTCCCTCGGACACAACATAAGGTTAATTTCCCTCTGAGTCTTTATCGCTCAACTTCCTCCGTCATCCTTTTGCTGTTGACAAAGATCACTTACAAAACATTTTTAAAATTTAAAAGTAGGTAAAAAGTCAAAATGATCCCTTTAAAAATGTCTTTTGTTTTATAAAAACCAGACGTTAGAATTTAAAGTCTGCGTCTGGTTCTGCTCACGAGCCAGTGTGTGAAGTTCGAGCGCGAGGCAGGTGAGTGCGGGGGCGTGCCCACGCGTGCACGAGCACGAGCGCTCTGGTCCAGCTATGCAAACAGGATGAGGTAAACAGAGCAGCAGGGGGTGGATGGAGAGGAAGGACAGGTCAAAAGGTCAGGCTGCATGTGAGAGGGTTAGATGCTGTCAGCTTTTATTGGCATTACACTTTAATAAAAAGACGTGATTAAAGCCTGTATAAATCACTTGCCACTGTATTAGGTACACTAGAGCTAATGCAACAGCCCTGCAATAAATCAAGGTTATATTGTTTTTATCTTAGAGATGCGCTGCTTTGGTGGTGCAGTGGTTAGCACTGTTGCCTCACAGCAGCTTGGTTTGACCCCACCGGTCGGCTGGGGGCCTTTCTGTGTGGAGTTTGCATGTTCTCCTCATGTCCGCGTGGGTTCTCTCCGGGTACTCCGGCTTCCTCCCACCATCCAAAGACATGCAGGTTAGGTTAATCGATGACTCTAAATTGCCCGTAGGTGTGAGTGTGAATGTTTGTCTGTCTCTATGTGTCAGCCCTGTGCAGGGCCGTTTCTTGCTATATGCGGACTATGCGGTTGCATAGGGCCCCCAAAGCCACCAGGGGGCCCCCAAGCTGCCATTTTAGCCATTTTTTTTATTTTTAAGAAATTAAAATGACCTGTCTCTCTTAGCCAAGCGCCCTCGTCTGTTGAGTGAAAACACCTATATGCTAAAAAAAAAACAGATATATATATTTCACAAAATATGGGCCCCCTAACAACATTTTGCATAGGGCCCCCACAAAGATAGAAACGGCCCTGGCCCTGTGATTGACTGGCGACCAGTCCAGGGGTGTACCCCGCCTCTCCTCCCAGTGTCAGCTGGGATAGGCTCTAGCCTAGCCTGGGACGTGTTTTGAACTGTACGCCGCTGTAGGCAAAGGAGGTATTGGAAATTTATCACAAGTTGCAGGATTCTCTCTGTCTTGCACAGGATGTTCCCAAAATAGATGTGCTGTCTGTTTTCACTTTTGTTTACAACTCACCTTACTGGTTTAATATCTGTTCTCGGAAAGAGGCCACTCAATCCTCCTCTGTGAAGTCCGAAAAAGAAAAAAAGTCATCTGACATTAAGGCTTAATCTCTATTTCCTGTGTAAACACAAAAATATGTAATATTGTCATCATTTTTTTACATGCTCTAGTATGGACAAACAAAACACACAAAAAAAGGCACAATAGCAAGATGAAGCGGAAGAAGGCAAAGAAGAAAAAATAAATACAACAAACAGAACAACATGTTCAACATTTTGCAGATGCAGCTGCCTCTGTATCCTCTCCCTTTATTTCTCAGCCATTTTGGAGAAAACCTCACCTGAGAAGAATCCTCTCCAGACTACCTGTAGTGGCATCTTATTTGAGTTGTTTATGTTGAATTGTTTGGTCTTCACCAAGTGATTCTGATGGCGAGGAATACAAGAGGCTCGTTGACTTAATATACTGCAGACTTAATGAGTTTTATTATTGAATTCTATTTGCTCAATAACATCAGGTCTGATCACTCTGCTCTAAAACATATAAATAAACTCAGATTATTAATTATTATTATTAATTGCTGTTTTGGCCATTACGCTTAAATGTTTGCATTTGCAGTGTTCATTTATTTATGTACGTGTGAAGGGGGAAACATCATAATGATAGCATTGATAAAATCTCACATCACTGCAGAGAGGTTTGAACATGACACTGTGGCAAAAGAGAAAGCTGTCAGGAAAGGGAAGAATAATTAATTTGTAGTATATTTTATTGCATACTGACGTTAACTAAACTCTATTAACTGGTGTTAATGCTGCATCATGGTTGGTCACTCTGGTCGCACACTTTCAGATAAATAGTGGCGAAGTGCGACCTCTGGTGGAAAAGTTTATTTCAGTGCTAAATTACCTGCTTAAATGGCGCTGACAAGAAGATATTCATATTCTGAATAAATGGCGTGCAATAACACACCATCTGGCTACCCACATTTACAGTAACTGCTGGGTTTATGCAGTATGTAATCATATAAAAGAAAAGTTACCTTAAGATAACATGTTTCCCTGAACCCAATATTATACCATATATGTTCTCATAAGTAAGAGGAATAAAAGGATCTTTAATTAATCAAATAATACATAGAACTGCTTAAATCCACAGTCAAATATAGTAATAAATTCCCTTCTTAGCAGATAACGTCACTTAGTTGCTGCACTGCATTGCAATAATTAGTTGGAACAGAGCCATCGCTAATGTAATTAGGTAGTTACACCTGTGCTCTTTGTGCTATTTATATGACAAATAAGACAAAATGTCGTGGAAATGTTGTGGAAAATGTGTGGGAATCTCATTCATTTGGGAAAGATTTAAAAACGCTCCGATGCTGCAAGGCTGTCAATCTTTGGACATGGCAGAAAAAAGACCACTGATCTAGTTTATATTTACTAATATTATTCTTATTAAAGTAGATTTTTTAACTATGTGTATATGTATATACTCAAACACAACTAAATGTGATTGAAAAGTGAAAGTTTTTACCTCTTGATTACATTTAACTGCAGTCTATATTTGAACATGTATTTAGGACCTGCTTCACAATTAATTTAAGCCACTGAAATGTAGCTGGACACCACTTTTACCCAAATTTTATCCTGTTTTTGTTTTTTGAACTTAGAAATCAACCAGTTTATGCATACAAGGTTGTTGAAAATGCCTAAAAACAATAGTACTGTTCCCACCACTACACTGTTTTAGCTCTCCCAACTTACTTTTACCAATTTTCTAGATTTGAGATGATTTTAAACTGCCGATTCCAGGGTTAGGGTTAAGTAACACAGAGAGACACAGAGTACCATGGAAACACAGTAAAAACCAAAAGTAACTTCAATCTTTTTTCATCTTTTGAATCAAGAAATACTTTAATACAGAAACATGGGCAGAATTCAGCATCAAAGTGTTAAAATGTACATATATAAACAATAGTAATACGATTATTCTATCTCACAATTGCTGAACAATGTTAAGAATAGTTTTTGAGTGGCTGGATTGAGGATCTGATCTTCAGTCAGCGAGATATGGATGATCTTGCTATCATCTTTTGGTTTGGTCTCCCCTCATGAAGCGCAGTTTCCTGATCCAGGCACACTCTATACGATCTTGCACTCAAAGTTAAGAATAAGTTAAAAATACAAAATTGAATGTACAGAATATTGTAAGGATTGGTTCAGTATTATTCTAGCATGGAAAAATGACATCCACTCCCACAGCTGCTATACCCAGAATTACCCATGTGCCTCTCACACCTTATTGTCTGCAAAAGATAGTAATCCGCTCCTAAAAAACCTCATTACGCTTTGGTCGTGTTTTCAATCATGTAAAAAGACATTAAACAGGACCAAGAGTCTGCAGCCATGTTAGCGGCTCTGTGAAGTTGTACTTGAACTAAATGCTAACATGCTCACAATGACAATGCAAGCTTGTTGATGTTCAGCAGGTAATGTTTACCATGTTCATAAGTTAGCTTAGCCTGTTAGCATGCTAACATTTGCTAATTAGCACTAAACATGAAGTTCAGCTGAGGCTGATGGGAATGTCATTAGTTTTGCAGGTGTTTGGTCATAAATCAAAGTATTGGACAAAGTGAAATTTTGACCTGATGATCGCGCGAGACATTTTACACAAAACCACAAATGTCAGCTTCATTACAAAATGTCATGGCGATCCATCCAATAGTTGTTGAGATATTTCAGTCTGGACCAAAGTGGTGGGCCGACATTGCCATGCCAGTAGCATGGCTAAACACCTGGTGGGTTATTTACTCTACGGTTGAGTCCATCATGTAGGATAAAAAGACATTTTGACGATTGAAGGGAAAATTCCTACAGAGGTAAGTATCCCTAATCCATTTGTTGTAAATGACAAAGAAGGTGGATTATCAACATCATTTCACAATTTGTTCTTCGACAACTAATTCAAGGGATGCAGAAAGGGCGTCTGATCAGTGCTATCTGCAGAAAAGTGATAATTTTGTGGTGTTTCTCTTGCACCAAGTGGTCCATCTCCTTATGGGTGGCCGTGACTACGGCTAGCAGCTCTTTGAATCTCCACCTGTCCTTTCCCGCCTAATTTATTTTCCAATTTGGTCCTTTCACCTGAATAAGGTCAACATAAGATGCTAAGGGAGAAGAGAGGGATGCAGTCAGAGAAGATGGAGGTGAGGATGAGGAGGAGTCAGGTTGCTTTGGATAGGGTGAGTGTATAAAATAGCGGCTGCTATTGGAAAGTTTGACAAAGCTGGTCCGGTTTCAGCTCTATCTCCAACAACAAGTAAGAAGAATTGACTGTTTCATGTTTGGTACAGAATCTAGACTAGAGGGGAAAACAGTCCAACCCTGCTTGATAGGACTAAAAAGTAATTTTCCTAACTAATTAAAAAAGACAAGAGCTAACAAGGTTAGCGTATAGTTGCTATGCTGAATTAAACTCACATTTACCTGGAGATTTTCGCTCTGGATATAAAAGAGAACAGTGGATGGGGAAGAGGCAACATTTTTCATTTATGGGTAAAGCTAAATAATCTATTTTATAAAATGACTTTTAAGATCAATTTTTTACAATAGTTAGACAGTTAACAGTGGAGAGAAACAGCAAACGTGGGAGGGAATACATGATACATAGAACCTAAATTCAAATGCAGGACATCATAGACAATCATATGTGCGTTGGACTGTCAACAGAAAGTTCCACCACTCATCTGATAATTTGGTCTTTTTCGTAAAATCCTTGCTAATGCAGATCAGTGTTTAGCCACTGTGATTTGTTGTAGTTGCTTTGGTCTATTTCCCTTAAACCAGGGCAAAAAACAGCGTAAGAAAAGTCTGAATTAACCCAGGTAAAAAACACTAAGAATAAAACATGTCTAGTCCTTCTGTTGCTCCAAGATCAGATCAGACAGAACATTAATGTCCGTCTCTGCCTGGTGGCATTGCAGCACAAGCGCCACCATGTTGTCCTGACCCACAAAAACCTGACACAGCTGCTCTCTTAGGCTGGCTGTTTCCTCTGGACTCCTGTGCTGGTGCCCTGCGTCCCATCCCTTTCCTTGTCCTCTTTCTTTGCCCCGAATCCCTCCACGTGCTGCATCCAGAGCTCCACCCAGTGTTCGGTCGCGGAAGTTCAGGACCTCCGTTTGGGAGCGCGGAGGTTTGGAGGAAGGGAACGTGGTGGCTGCACCGGCAAAAGAGTGGTTTCCTGGGTCAGGAGTCCTGAGAGGAAACACAGAACTTAATTCAGAGAACAAAGCATTATATAAAGTTATTTTCTTGGGTTATCCTAAATATTTCCTTCACCAGAAACACATTTTTAAGTTTCTGAGCTACCCTGCAGAAAAGGCAGCAAAAGCATCCTCGGATGAGTTTAAAATATGCAAAATACACATGCCTTGTAATTAGACATGAAGGCAAAGTAAGTGAGTGTGTGGTTGTTAATACCTGTGTTCTGAGCGTAGGAAGTCATCCAGGTGAGGCCCTCCTCTGCCCAGAGGGTCGTCAGGCACCATGAAGAGATCCGCAACAAACGTGTACTGAAGAAGTCTTTGGAGGAAACATGGGATCACACCACTGTAATTAGTGGACTAGCCCTTTAAGCAGTTTTCATACCGTAGACTTAAAATTACATTATTTTGCTGGTTGATATAACATAATCCTGATTCAACTTTTTATACCTCTTTTTGATGATGTCCCTCCATACAGGGGACTCATCTGAAAGGTCTCTCAGGTTGTCGTTAGTTACGATCACTCCATCTGTCTTCTGTGCAAGCTGCAGCATTAATCTGTGGAAACAGGGGGAAAAAGGAATGAAAGGTTTCAAAGCAACCTGGAAAATAACCTAAAATCTTCTCAAGGCTTTGGCGCCCCACAGTGGTGGCCTCAAACATTTATGAATGGGCTAAAAGTAACACAACTGGCCAGTCCCATTTCCATAGTTACATAGCAAACAATTAAAATGAATTTTCGTATACTAACTGCTAAAGCAGTATACTATAGTATATACTGTATAGAATTAGTATGTGGTATGGATTTGGGGCACAGCTGTACTGTACTGTTGGCTGTACAGCAGGATTTTCACGTTTTTACAAACAAAAAATGATGCAATCAGAATGATTTGAAATATGCTACTATATCATGGTGTAGAAATTATTAATATAGTAGTTTTAAGGTATTTGTCTTGAGTTAATTTTCATCCTGTGAAAAGCTTCCCTGGAACAGTATATGCTAAAGGGCACACGGGGAGATAAGAGTGTTTCTCATTCACTTTCACACAGATTTTAAAAGCCTGTGAGTGAAACCAGTAAGCTATACACTTGTTTCTCTTATCTCATGGCCTCTGCTGACACCTGCTGTAAACACAAGACTTTTTTAAAGCAGCAGCACAATGACGGAGTCTGTCTACCTGTCGTCGTATGAGCTGATCCTCTTGCCCTGCACCTCTCTGGAGGGGGTGTAGGAGACCAGGCCCAGCTTCTGCAGCTCACCTAGATAGTGCTGCTCTGAGATGCAGGAACAAACAACGCTATGTTTAGTCTGCACTAAAGGGAAAAACACACACCCACACATTTGCCCAATTATGATGGGTTTTCCCCTTACATGTGACTCAGTCAAATATAAGCAGCACACATGCATGGAAGCGCAGAGGCCTTTGTCATTTTAAAACCAGACTATGCGTTTGACAACGTTTAACTGTGGCACCAAGAACTATACTGGAAACAGTTGTCTTGGCCTTCAAAATGTTTAACAAAATGATAAAGGAGAAATAAAGTTGGAGATGAATTAGTTCTAATTGATATATTTGTGAAAATTACAGGCCATACATCTTAATGCTAGGTACTGTAATGTTTTTGCATGTTTCAGCTTCTTTTCTATAAATCTCATATACTTTACCTTACATGTATATTACAATTTTTAAAATATACATCAGCATGTTCTGGAAAATAGCCAGAGGTAATGTAGGGGTAAAACATGCAAGTGCATGCACATAAATAAATAATGTAAATAAACAATGCAAATGTTTATTTCTCTAAGTGTTTTAGAACTGAAAAGATTAGTTGATTACTAATTAGGCGAGTAGCTGATCTACAGAGAATCATTCGTGTTACCTTTGATCTTGGGGTCGCTCTTCTGTCTCCACTGCGGCAGGAGGGCGCTGATGTGACGATGGCCTCGGTCCCAGAAGTGCTGGACGGCCAGAGCGATTCCTCGACAGGAGAAGAAATGACCCAACCCGTGACTGTGGAAAACAATGCAACAGTATATGTTTGCAGAGCTTTATAACAACAATCAGACGTCAACCAAGATGGAACCTACTGTTACAAAATCATGATGAAAAAGATCCAGTTATGAGCCTTAATTTGTCTTCTAACAGTTAAACAATGGATCTTTCAAACTAAACAGTTACAGTTGTTATTCCCTTTGTTAACTACCCTACTGTACAGGAAGTATGGCTTTTTATTTGTCCAGCAGCAGAAACAGCTCTTTAACCAACAACCAAATACCAATACTGACAGTACAGACCACACTGTGTGGTGATAACTGGACATACTAACGGAAGTACCAAGCAATGAGTGCTTAGTCGTAAAGATGTAGCTACAATAAAATCAAATAAAAGAATAATGGATTAAAAACAAATTACAGGTTGATTACAACTTTAAATATTTTACACTGACCACCATCAAGTGGGCCGACTTTTATTGCTCATTAGAAATGAACTCTTCTACTGTAACATCATCATTATCCAAAGAATCCAATGAAGTTTGTAGAGAAAAAAATAGATTTTAAAGTAGAATATACTTGAATTTACTTGAACTTGAATGGCCCTTTCCAAGCTATTAAAGGTCACTGTGTGGAGTTTCTGACCACTAGTAGCGCTATGGAGCAAAGTTTTTACGAGTGGGTCCCCATTTTGTTTGTATGAGGACGCATATGCATTTGCGTGAGCACATGGGTGATGCAATACACAGTCCTGTTGTCAGTTTCACGCTATTCTGCTTGATTGACAGTTGCCAGTGGTAACATGCAAAGAAACACAGCAATGCTCCAACAAAGGCAGAGAAGAAGACATGGACGTCAGCAACGCAGGATTTAAAATATTTAAAAAATCGTCTTTACAAATGTTTTTTGAGTTTTGGTGAGAAACAATGAATGTAAACATAATTTACTCCACAGGGCACCTGTAAGACATTAAACAGATTGTGTAGTTTTAGTCATTTACTAAATATAAGAGCAAATGGGAAACACACAACTTAAACTTCCATCCCATAATAACCCTAATAAAATAAATCAATTAAAATTTTATAAAATATACACATTAGAGAATGTTTACAACACAGTTTTCCCACTCTTTCTGCAATTCCCACCTCATGGCCACGTTGCTCCCGTCAATGATGATCGTCCTCAGTTTCAGGTCTCCAGGCTTGTCTGTTAGCTGAAGGTTAAAGGGCTTCTGCAGTCCTTCCAGGAAACGCTGCTCCCCCGTCACCACCACTGAAGAGGCGGCCGTGAAGCCCCGTCTTTCCCTAGCTCTGGTGGGAGACGAGTCGTTCCTTGTGAAGATGGGGGGTTGAGAGGCTTGGAGTGCTTGTTTTAAGGAGTTAGAAGAGGGGGGCTTTGGGTTTAAGATGTTGTCTTGTGTTGGATGATTTTGTTTTGAGGTGGATGTTTTAGGCCAGCACATGGTTTGGTCATATTGTTTGTTGGGTTGAAAATCAATGTGTGGAGGATCTAAGGATGTGGAATAAGTAGGCATGGGTGGCCCTTTGACTTCGGGAAGGATGATTTGGTGTGGAGTTTGTGACTTGGAAGGCTGGTGTCGCTTTGGCTGTGAGGTGTATTGACTCATGGGAGGCTGCTGGGGCTCATTTATCCAAGTAAACATATCTGGCTCCGAAACAGGTACAGTTAGGTGTGGCAATTTTACCCATCCTTCATCATCGGATTCTTTCTTTTCGGCAGGTACGAAAAGCTCAATTTCTCCTCTTGCTTTGTCCTCTGCTGGTCTCAATTTTGATCCCTCTTTCTCCAGCACCACATCATCCATCTCCCTCGGTCCGTCCCTAAAGGCATCCGTCTCTTTGAGTCCCTGTCTCTGCAGCTCCAGGAGCAGCTGGCGAGTGGAGTGATCAGGCAACATGTTATAGACTTTGGCTACTTTCTGCTCCATGTATCCGCAGCTAGCTGCAGCTTTCTTCAACACTCCTAAGACAAAGTCTTCCTCGTGTTCCTCCTCTTTTTCCTCTGCACTACCCTCTCCCTTTAAGTGTCTTGTGATTCCTGTCGCTCCATCCCCCTCTCTCTCACAAACTTCTCCCACCTCTCCATTACTACTTATCACCTTATTTCCTCCTGCTGCCATTTCTTCATCTTCTCTGTGCTCAGTCTCGCAAGGTCTGTTCCTCCTTTGATTCAAGGCAATACCGTCTTTCTGGTCTGGATGCTGACTTATCTGCTCCCGGTCACTACGATCCTGCTCCTGTTGAACCAAGTCCAGTATCTGCGAGGCCTCTTTAGGTCCCGTTCGTGCAAGGACTCGTTTTACGACATCCTCCGTGTAACCCATGGCTGTGAAGAACTTCAAAAGAAGAAACTCCTTGTTTCCCACTGACAACTGCAGCTCTTGTTCTTGCTCCTCCCCTAGTTCCTCTTTCACCTTTGTACCTAACGTCACCACTGGCTCCAGCTGCTCCTCTTCTCCCACCTCTTGTGGAGAATGCATTAATCTTTCCTCTGCACCCTCTGCCCTCCCTCGGGTGCCTGCAGACGTGGAGAAAGACTGGAAAAAGGAGTCCTTGGCTGCAGAGTCTTTCCCCGAACATGCAGTCATCCCTTCAACCCATCGATCAGTAGTGCTGTCCCATCTACCCTCCGAATCCCAATGTGGGCTTGCCCCTGCATTTCCATCTGTCAGTCCCGGGATGGAGCTTGAGCCCAAGCCAAGCCCAGATTCCTCCACCAAATTCAGCAGGATTTCCTTCACTGACCCCGGTAGCACCAGAAGATCCAGGGTATGCCTGTCCTCACATTTCTCCACCAGAGTTTTGAAGGCCCTGCGTGAATCCAGAGACTCGCCCGAGCCTCGGTCCCCAGTCTCAGAGCGTCTGGACTGTGTGCCCTCATACCTCTCCACCAGGTCTGTAATAAGGGAGTAGGCTCGCACCACCGGCTCTGCAAGACCTGATATAAGCAGGCATCCTGTAGAGCCAACCTGGTTTGGTGAGAGGAAAACAGAATGACATTAATCTTAGTCCTTTTCATGACATAAAGTCTAGTTTGAGTAACAGATCCATGAGTTTGAAGGCTTATCAGACTCCAAAACGCTGTAGTGCTGTTATAATACTATGAGACAGGATTTTGTAAATGTGGAACGTTATCACCTTGAAATTATTTTATTGTTTGTCGCAACAATCGTCGAAAGTTTATTTGTATAGCAACTTTCAGCAACAAGGCAATTCAAAGTGCTCTACATAAGACAGAAAAGCATCACACAGTAGAAATACTTTGTTCACGTTACAAAGTAATCTACCAGAATTGGCCAACATTGAAAAGTTGAGCCAACTTTTATGCGTTTTTTTGCTTGAGCACCCTTGCTGCTTTGACGGACTAATAGTGAAAAAGAAAGCTGTTAAAAGTAATAAAATTTCCCTGAGTTGCATATTTGCGTTCTAATAAAACATGTTAATAATAGCTTTAAAAATTTCCAGTGACGACGCCACAGTGTTAAATTAAGAGGTGGTTGTTACTTCGTATGACACATTCTTAGCTGATAGTGATATTGACTAATATTGTAATTTCTTGTAAGAATGAAGAATGAAAGATGTCATGCTATTAGTCAATATCATTATTGCATTATCAGTCAAAAATTGCACACTAAGTATGAAGTACCAAGCCGCTCGTGCTGGTGGGGAACTTGTACAATGACGGAAGTGAGCGATAAGTCATCAGAGTACTGCATAAACAATAGAATAGGGAAGGATGTGAGGGGTTAGAAATGATTTTCTTGACTTGTTCCAATGTTCACAGTGTATGCCTTTCTAGTTTTACTTTTCAACCCTTTTAGACAAATATGTATAAATAAATAATACATTTTGATTGCTAAATATTTTAAAATATGCAATTATTATGACTTTATACAATATGTGGCCACACAAGGCAAATCAATATCAGGAAGTTGGTTATATCATTCTGTAAACCGTAGGTTGTAACTAAAGAAATTAATTAATAAGGAATTAGACTTGTCTTGTTTCATCTAAACCTTACTTGTAATTTATTAACTGGGCTACCTCTAGAGCAGAGGTTTTCAAACTGTGAGGCGTGCCTCTCCAGGGCGGCGTGGGAGAGTTGAAGGGGGGAGATATGGGAGGCGTAAGTGGAAATTTATGTCACAATTTGTACTCCTTCTTTGACTCATATCTGAACACAGACATGCTACACATATTTTTAGATTCAGCGTGGCTTACACTTCCAGAGGAAACCATTATCCCCGGAAATAAACGTCCATAAATCTGCTTAGAAAAAAAAATAAAGACACTCCTTATAACTGTAGGACTTGCCTGAGAATCACCACGTTTTTAAGTTTTCTTCACTATCAAAGTAAACCATTGATAGTTGTCTGTACATCCATGGGTACATTGCAAACAGGAACTGCTACTACCTAATTCGGCATACTTTTAATGGTCTTTAATGGTGCCAATTTGCCAAAAATGTCCAGAATTCAACACTCACAACTATATGTGCTGAGGTGCTTCTTATCAGGCAGTCCATGAACAGCCCTTTGGCTCCACTGAAGACACAATGAAGAACCCCGGGATAGGAAACCTCCTGCTGCTCCTCTTGGTTCACAAGTCCTTTCACAAATAACTACAAGACAGAAATATTGTGCATCATTATTATATTATTGCTGTAGTAATGGTGAAAATACATGTTGCAGTTTGGGAAATTAATCATCCAAGTTCATCATATAAGATCCATAAAACATGGTAGATCAGTGTGTGCTTGACAGTTAATTCTTGCCATTGAAAACATCAGTTGACAAAATAATCTCAGTGTTCACTTCCTCGCTTGTTCTGGAGCTGTCAACCGTATTACATGGGTTTCTTCGGCAGTAATAGTTTTCTCAGTTGTTGCGGAACTGTAGATGTTGAAATGTTCCATTATGCAGTAATGATAACAGTAATAATATTAATAATGGAGCGTTTAATCATCTACAGTTCCACGACAACTGAGCAGATTCTATCAAGAGTTTTTAAATGTTTTGTTTACATTGATAATTTCAATAAAGCAGACTCTCGGAGGCTGTTGTTAGACCGACTACGCTTTAAGTATAATGTGAAATCTAGATTTCAGTGCTGCAGCTTTAAAGGATAGGTGCACAATATTTTCAAGTATGTCTTAAAACAATAGTCAGGTTCCCATATGAACGTTGGGAACAGGTTTTGCTTACTTACTGTTTGCATTCCTGTTGTTAATACTAACCATTAAGCAAGCGAAACCCGCTTCAATGGCCATATAGGGAACCTGATTGCTGACAGGTACTCATCTTCTTCACCTATCTGCAAGTCACTATATATTATTTGTGCCAGAATTATTCTAATGACTTCAGGCCAAAGACACTTGCTATGACCTTTAATGGGTAGCTTTTATGCTCTCAACATCACAGTCAGGTTCCTTTTTTTCTCTGTAGTCTGCCTGTGGATTATCTGTCTATATTATATATTATACATGTTGTTGTTCTTCCTTGTGGTCTTGTGCCTTTTTCTTTTTCACGTTTGTTAATTCATATTCGGGGACCTTGATGTTTAGATCAGGACAGGGACACTATAATGGATAGATATAAATATGTGTTAGTTCTATGTTTTAGCTGAAAGTGTTCAGGGAGCAGCAGGAGATTATTTTAAAGGGAGAACAATGACAGAGATACATTAAAATAAAATATATTAAGATATTGCTCTGCCAAACTGAGTTGTGTCTCTGCTAAAATGTCTAAGAGCAAAGAGGAAATACACCTGTGCATGGTTTGCATATATATCCTTGCAATATGATTACTAGTTTTATTGTTTTGGTATTTTATGAGGATACGCGTTGCTCAGTAGACCTACTGCACCAGTGTAGTGACCAAACAAAAAAAAACCCTCATCTACTAAAGTCATCTACTTGCTTCTTTTATGAGTTAACAAAATTCATTTTCACTCTGTGCTGTCAGTCACTGCATGTGTGCATGTGTCAACAGCAGGTTGACTACATAAAGTGAAACTCAACGAGACTTATTAATCAACATTTAAAAACTCTTGATGAGTAATTTCCCAGGAACACTGCCCTTTAACTAAGTGCGCTATAGACTAAAACTACCACGACTGACAATAACAACTTTACTAGTATGGCATCTTTACACATGAAGGGTTACAAACTGGTTCACAATCAGGACATCCAATAAAACAAAGAAATCATGCCTTACTTTGGCTGCTTTCACATTGTTGCTCTGCCCTTGTAGTTTCAGCCATATCTGCCCGTTGTTGCCGTGAGACAAATCATCCGCCCCGATCCCAAACGTCACGCCGAATATCCGCTCCACGGTGCTGTGCAGGGAGGCCAGAGATCCCCGCAGCATCCCAGCGCACGCAAACTCATCCTCCACCTCCGGTTCTCCTCCTCCTCCGCCTCCATCACTTCTCTCACCGTCCATCCCTTGTCCTTAAATCGGTGTCACAGAGTTGAACATACTGCGAAAAAACACATTTCACATAACAGAAAATGTTTAAACACTTTGGTGGCAAAAATATAAACTGTATCACTGCTGGCATTTTGATCAACATCGTACTCTCGAGTGTTGCTTTGACTTATATTTAGACCCATTTGTTTTTGGTAAAGGCATATTTTGGATATCAATGTCACGTACCGAGCTGTTTTAATGTGTTTCTGCTTTAATCACTGTGAGGAGGAGGATGCAGTCTCATCAGTTAAAAAGCTATAAAACGGTGTTATCTGAATGTTGAAACATCTGGTTCACAACAATAATTAAAAAGTATAAGACTGTGTATATAAACTTTAGGAGGTAAAATCAACTAAGGAGCACTGGTATGAGAAAACATCCAGCGTTTCGTTGCAGAGTGATAGCGATGCGTTCAGCAACAGTATGAGTGGGCGGTGCTGCGATTTCCAAATTCGGATCAATGTTGTTGACGGATAGGACATCTACACCAGCAGTAAATATTTAACCTGCATTTACTGTACATACAGTATTTATGGAGGGAACTCTTCCATTATGACATTTCTAGTCGACACTCCTCAGATCTACAGCCTATACACTTTCATATTTGTATGCTATTTAATTTATAGCCTAGTATGAAAGGACAACTGCACTCTCTGGGAATGATTCCTGTTTTATTGTATTTAAATAAAACCATGTGAGAAGTTTAGAGGGAAAGTCTCTGCTAACAACTCATAGACACTCTGAAACATGACAAGACACCTGAAGCGGGTCACAAGCCAAAAAAAAAAGGTAGGGAGGCCTGAAAAAATAAAAATAAATTAAAAAAAATTCATTATTACTGTTGTTTTTTGTTGTACCTGTCAGTCTATTTAAAATGCTCTAATTGTTTTAATGTTTTGTATATGTTTGGTTTGGATGTAATTTTATTGTTGGATGCAATGCATACAACTTCATTGTAAAGTGCAAAACTTGTTGACTATATGACCAGGAAGAGTAGTTGTTGCCAGGCAACAACAAATGGCTACCTCAATAAATCACTGGTTTAATCTCTAACAGCACATTGCATAATAGGTTTATCACATGTTTTTAATATAAAATCTTAATCTGAAAGCAACTATACTTGTCAAATGAATGTAGTGGAGTAAAAAAGTACAATATTTCCCTCTGAAATGTAGCAAAGTACAAAGTAGCAGCTATAAAATGGAAATATTCCAGTAAAATAGAAGTACCTCTCCACCTCTTTGCACCTGATCTGCATACCTTTGCAAACTCCAACATGTAAACAAGCCTGCAGTGTCTGCCTCTCCGTTTCTAACCTATTATTAATAGGCTATATTATTTGCAGCTACTGTGGCAGAGTCACATCACACTCTCTGCTCCACGGTTAGTTAAATCTGTAGTTTCAAAGCGTGCAGAAAGAAATTGTATTGCCAGCGTATAAAATAGGCTATGGCGTACTGCCAATGTGGCGACAGTCTGAGTATTACGAAACATTTATCTTAATGTAAGTAGACCTATTGGATGTGATGTTGTTGTTTTTTTAGCAAAGGCAGAGCAGGAAACAGACAATCCGCTTAACGGGACAGAAACACAGGCAGTTAAAACCAATTAAAGTGTACAAAAATATCATCTTGCTGTGTCGTTTTCTTACGTGAGGTCGATCGCGATCTGCGCCTTTCAAAGTTTCGTTTCCAGCAGCAGGAGCCTGTGGCCAGGGAGGCAGAGCAGCTCGCTTCAGGCTTCCGCAATCCTAAAACAACAACACGTATGCGTCCAAAGTTCAACACACGTCGTAATGTTGCAAAATGATCGAAAGTCCGGTGATAGCAGGTCATCCGAGCTGTAGCTCGGGCGCGGACAGGCGGACGAGGAAGTCTAAGCTGGAGCTAGACATCATCGGTGGAAACCCCGACGACAAAACCGAAACTAACCGAAAAACAGCTTATCTCAGAGGCAGGGCGGGTACTTCTGGCTGGGCATGGCGGTCACGGTGTGGCTGTAATACCCCGTTAATATTCCATTTAATAATCCTGCACAGTCAAAATGTCTGTGGACTGTTGTACCATGTAAAAATACATCTTCACGTCCTAATGTTCCTCTAATAACTGCTTTGGTAAGGTTTTTCGGGGTTAAATTGCATTTATTAAACATAAATGATTATTATAGATATTAATAAAGCTGACAAAGTTATAAAAGTGTACATTTATAGCCTATATTTTTAAATATATTGGCTTGTGTCAGGGTCAAACAAGGGGATTTCCACTAACGTCATAAGGGGTTTTTCCTTTCTTTTTTGTGTGTGTGTGTGGTTTTTTTTCTTCTTCTTCTTCTTCTGTTAACTCCTTATTGACAATGACAGACAAGACATTTATACAGGAGACTGGAGGCTGTTTGTAACCCTTCACATTTCTGTCTCAATATATCCCAGTCCAGTAGAGATAGATTTTCACAAAATAACACTTTCATCTGTTGACAGAGTGGTTTCAAAATCTCCATCCTTTGTGTGGCGACAAAAGGAGTCTGTGTCAAATACAGGAAGAGAAATGTCACCTCCTACACTACATCCTGTGTTTGTTGGGGTGAAATGTAACATCTAATGGATAAATTAAAGGATAAGTCTGGAAATAGTCTGTATTTTTTCTTATTGTCAACAAATCCAAACACCAACAACTGATTCTTTCTATTGTCTGTGTTTTCAAAGCCTGATATTTCTTTTTTCTCTGTGCCATAGAGCTCCAAAACTATTTAAAAAACACACATCAGTGAGCCACACCATTATGAACATAGGCACTTTAGCCTATTTTCCTTTACAGGATGTATTAATCCGCAGCTGAAAATAGTCCCCAACAAATTCACGGATTTTTCCTGTTTGAGTAACGTTTAGTAAAAACTACAGCGTCCAGCTGTTCTAGGAAATTACTTAGCCTTTTTATGAAAATGAAACTATACATTCGTGACCTGTTTTTAAAGGTTTATGTCTATAGGAGCAAATGGATTTGGCGCTGAGTGCCACAGACAAAGTAGGAAAGTGAGACTAACACATTGACTTTGACTTTGGTCTTTCTGTAGGTTTGACTGACAATAACATGAATATTGATTACACCAGCCATATAAGGTAAACAACTGTGTGTGTGTGTGAATGTTTAAAAGAGTACTCCACTGATTTAGCATTGCACTATTTAACACTGACAGCAGAGATATCATCCTTTTTTATTCCAAACATTCATCTTGTGGGGCCTACATTACCCACAATGCAACTAACTAACTAACTAACTAACTAACTAACTAACTAACTAACTAACTAACCTAAACAGACTTAAATCAGTGGATTTCCCCTTTAACCTGAATCTCACACACACACACACACACCCTCTGATCTCTTATCACGTGACTGTAAATAAAAAGCCTCCAGGGATTATACTCGGTTTCAAGTCTGTGTATGTCACTATATTTACTATATAATAATGACTTGTGAGAGTCAGAGCTGGATTTACCCTCTGGGGGCAAAAATAAGCTGTGGGCCCCAATTCAGGCCTTTCTCACACTCGTTCCCATGACCCATTTTGCTCCAGTACCAGAAACCAGTCTGCACTGGCACACTATTCTACTCCACCCATGTTTGCTCTCTGATTAATCACAACGGGTTTTAATAGGTATTTAAAAGGTATTTAAACTAGATTTTGACACAAGACATGGCATAAAGATGAGATAAAAATGCAACAATGCATGTATTTAAGTAGTGTGGACAAAAAATTTCAAACACCTCACAATAAATGCTGAATGCAATACTAAAACATTTTAATTAACACGTCTATGACAGGGTCAACAAAAAGTATTGGATTGTATCAGTAATTTTACGTCAACCACCCATTTACTAAGTCATTTTGCAGACTACGCCCTCTGCTGGAAAACTTTTAAAAAGTCTTTACAGATCCTTTTTGGTGTAAATATTAGTATTATTTTGGCAATAAAAAGCTTGCGCTTGTGATATGGTTTAAAAAAGCCCACTTAGTTGGGTGTCATGGTGTCACTGTCCTGGTATAAATCCAGCTGGGGAGCTTTGTAGCATATCATCCGTGTTTTTCTCCTCCACCTACACTGTATGTCTGATTCTTGACTATCAAATAAGGACATAAAAAATAATCTTAGAAATGACTTAATCACAGCAAAACAAGAAAATTGGCAAACTTTTCTTTCCAAATGTGGGCCTTTGGACCAAATAGAGCTTCTATACATCTGATTGTCAGATTTCTCATAAAATGAAGGTATTTAAAATGGAGGGAGGAACATATTAAAAAAGATATATTTAAAAACTTACAAATTAAGTCATATGATCAGAAAAACAACAATAATGAATAAAAAACATCCACATAAGCAGCCGTTAAATCTGACAAGTGATAGGGTTGAATAAAAATCCCCCCCCTGTAAATCCTGTACCACACACTTGCTTGTCACTTGTTTGCCAAGCAGTCCAGAAGCAGAAGTAAAATAGAGATTCATGGGATGCATCGTTTCACTTCCGCTTTCGCCTGCTTACGTGAAACAAGAGCTGCTGCTGGTGAATAGAAAGTCCCTGAATGAGCAGGAGGGTTTTTACACTCTTTTACCTCCGTCGGTACGGTTGAATGATGAAGATATCCCTGGGGGTGAGTGGTTTCCCTGTTTTGAAAAATCACCTTGATATTCTTACTAGTGTTTTGAATGTCTGTGGTATTGATTTTATCAATTGGGAATTTGTCGTACTTTGGAGTCGTTTCTACCTTTTAGCTTATATTATCTTTTGATTCATATATTGAATTGTGCCTATTATGTTTAAGCAATATGAATCTGTTGGTTTAAGCTCATAGGTTCAACTACAGTAGATTTAGACATGATTTTTTAATCTTTAAAACTTAAATGGAAAGAGTTTAGTCTTCACGAGGTGGACAAATTAGCAGGTAGCCTGTACCTAATAGCATATACTGCAATCAAATACAACAACACAAAGTAGCCTACCAGAGAGTTAAATTAACACAATCTCACATCATAAGCTTCATAGAGGTAGTTATTATGGCAGGACTGTTGTATTACTGCATTTCACAGGTGTTCCTATTGTTTTGTCCACCCCCTGGGCTTTCTGATATGAGTGTGTAGCCTGAACAACAAAAAAAGTGGTTTCCTGTAGTGACGTGTCGCTTTTTAAAATCATGACATTTAAAAAAATGGAACTTATAAAAGAAACTCAAGACTTTTGTCCTTTTCTTTGATGAGTTAAGAGCCAGAAAAGGCATGAAAAATATAATATTTATCACCCTGCTACTACTAACTGTAGTTCATTTTGACTTACTTCCTTTACAGCATGACATCTAGGAAGGGGAGATGAGTTGAAAAAGAACGTGAGTATTTCCTGTTTTTTTCCGGTTTTATGAGTGAAAATCTCTGGGTTTTAGATTGTTGGTCACAAAACAAGCAATTTGGAGACATCAGAAAAGGCTCGGGAACATTTTTCTGGGCGCTTTATGTTGTTTTATAAACCAAAGAATCAATAAAAGTTCAAGTTTAAGTTTTTAATATATACAATACAGTATATTTTAGATTCATAGATAATTAAAATAATTAGTTTAGTTGCAGCCCAGGATGATTAGATCAAAAAACAAAATTAAAATTAATAGGAGTCTTTAATTTTATTCTTTTAGAAACAAACTCTTCAGCTCTGTAAGGGTTTAGTTGTCATGAATTATTTCCTCCTCCAGTGAACTATGGCACTGTCCAGCTGTCCAGCTCCAATGTTGATTGCTGACTCCTGCCTGGAGGGCTGGGAGGTGATTGGCTCCGGAGGTTTTGGACAAATCTACAAAGCCAGGCATCGTCAGTGGTGCTGCGATGTGGCCATTAAACTGCTTCATTCTGACGATGGGTGAGTGGCTACACAGAATTACTGTTTACTGCGATTAAAAGAGGTTGTGAATGGCTCATAATGCAAACAAACACACACAGGTCCAGCAAATCTTTGCTGCGTGAGATCAACATGATGCGTCAAGGAAGCAGCCCATATGTTATTCAGGTCCTCGGGGTCTTCAAGGGTCGGCTGCCCTCCTCTGGCCTGTCAATACAGCTTGGTCTGGTTATGGAGGTCATGGAGAGAGGATCACTGGCCTCCCTGCAGGTAACCAGTGGTGGAAGAAGTACACATATCTTTTACTTAAATAAAAGTGGCAATACCACTCTGTAAAAATGTTTTTTTACTACATTATACACTGTTACTCAAATACTCAAGTACCTCAAAATTGTACTTAAGTACAGTACTTGAGTAAATGTACTTAGTTACATACTTTCCTTACTTTTATCTAATTGAGATGGACTAATTCTATATTCAAACTTCAACTATACAATGAAAACAAAACTGTACAATAACATATTGTACTATAATACTAGGGCTAAGCTTTACCCTGCAATATACTAACAATACTGTTCCTTTATTTCCATGTCTTCTGCATGGATCATCAACTGGTGAGGATGCTGACTTTCTCTCCTGGAACCTGTTAGCTTTGGTCTCAGTCTTTTAGCATGCTATCATGTATGCAGCCATCAAATTGTTTTAAACAAATCAGCTGTAAACATTAAAAAGTAAGCTAGAGGTGGAGTTTTCAACCAGCTGGCAGAGTTTTAGTGTTAGTATTAGCTATACGCTAGATAGCTACAGAAATCTTTTCCACGTAAATCCACGTCCGCTGGCTAGAAATGAGAAGCATGCTTCACAACCCATAGTTTAAAAAACTATTTGTAGATCTGAAACTATCTTACATTCCTCTATCAGGACACCTTATGTGGAGCTCCACCCTGGTCGCTGGTCTTCAGACTGGCTCACCAAGTGGCTCTGGGTATAAACTTCCTCCACAGTCTGTCTCCTGCCATGCTCCACCTGGACCTGAAGCCCAGCAATGTGCTGCTGGACTCTTATGTCAATGCCAAGGTGAGTCCCAGGCTTTCAGGGAAGGCCAGGCCTCCTCCTGCTGCACACTTTCTTTATGTTGTTATACTAGTTTGCACTCTGCATGCTATACAGTAGCACCTCCCCTCAGTCTTTATTGAGACTAAATGGAGGCTGAAAGGTTACAACGCCCAAAAGACACGCACATGGGTTTCCCCTAAATGTTGTAACTTGATAATAAGCAGAAATGACATTTCATTAAAAAAAGGTAGTGAAAGGGTTTTACTATTTTACAAGAGCTAAACTGGTCATCGTTTCAGCTCTAATCCTAACCATAAAAAAAGTTTACATGGCCTGTACATATCTTACAAATCTGAATTCGGGTGGAAGGTTCAGTTTCAGTTCAGTCTTTTGGGGTGATTGGGTTTCCTCTGGGTTATCTGGTTTCTTTCCACGCGCAACTAAAGCTGCCCGGAGACTCTAATTTGATGGACTGGCAACCTGACCATCCCTGCTGTTTCCCTGCTTTGTGTCCTGTACTGGGATTCCCTCCAGGTGCACCACCACAACCATGAAAATATTTTGAAGGGTGCAGAGACGACAGCAAATAAACAGTCATTACACAATCAACCACCTTAATCTGCTGACAATCAATACTCCACCTCTGGGCCCACAATGAGGACCAACAGGATATTCTTATGGTTGCCATGCGGAAGACAGAAAGCTTTACTAATTTTGTTTTATTATGCACAACAGATTTTCGCAAAACATGTTTGTTGTCGAAACAGTCTGCCATTTTTGTGCCATCATTGAGCTTTGTCCACCGACTGCCTCTTTTCTCTCTATGCTTATTTTCTTCTCCCTTCTCTCCAGCTTACAGATTTTGGCCTTGCCCGGTATTACCACAGCGTCACGCGGGTTTCCAAGAAGGACAGCAACGAGGAAGGGGGGACGATCAGCTACATGCCACCGGAGGCATTTGACATATCGTACAGCCCCACCCGAGCCTCTGATGTCTACAGGTACAAGGTCACTGAACCAGCACTTGGATAATAGTGTTTTATTTACTTCCTAGGGAAAGTAGGTAGCTATTCTACCTTTACTTCCTAAAAAGGGGAAATACAAATAGGTTGTAGCAGCAATAATAATAGAGATAATAATAGAGTAATTTTAGTATAATTAAACATATTTTTCTCAAGAGCAATTTATCGCCACCAACTTTAAAGCGTCACTAAGTGTTGTTTTACAGCTTTGTAGAAATGTAGGCTAAAGCATTCACTTTATATACTCATGCACACTTGTTAAACACATGTTCAGTCTTGGCAGGAAGTCAATATAACAGTGACATAGTCCTTTAACAGATGAGGTAAATGGTTTCAGGTACATTCACATGTGACTATACAGTCAAATCATTTACTGCAATCGCTCAAACTTCCAGGTAATCACATGACTTCCTCATCCGACAAACCGCACCCAAATGCTTAACACCATGCTAAAATATTCTGGCACTCATTTTATTGATGTCCTAATTCTCATGAGAGCCAATTTGTAGATGAAAACAAAGACTAGGCAAAATCTACCAGGGTGTGATTGCCAAGATATAATTAACAATCCTGGCATGTAACTCTCTCTGCCTCTCTTTCAGTTACGGTATACTCTTGTGGTCCATTGTCACAGGGAAACAACCATATGCAAGTAAGTGACTGTTGTGTCTTTTTGTGCTATTTTTGGTGCAAGAATGGCAGAGATTAATTTGTGTGACCACACCTACAGTTTTTTTTTGTGTGTGTTTCTGCACAAGTGACCTGCGGCAAAGCCAGTTACAATTGGTGCACCCTATGCGTTTCTTTCAGGGCGTAAACAGCCTAGTGGTAGTATCAAATTCTACTCAGCTTCACATAGTGGCTTTAAGCCTGAATTATTTATTTTATTTTTTTTTTACCACTTTTGGGGGCAGTGCAACAAGCTGTACACAACACTGACATATTATCACCTGTGTTTATGTCCACCTGATGAGTGAAAGTCTGATTCTTTCAGCTCTGTTTTGGTCTCCACCGAATCCTGAGGGAAATCTGGCGCTTTAACTGCTACATGCTCCTCTTTGTTTGCTAGCTAGTCGCTAAGTTTGTCTGTCTGCTGCCTGGCTCTGGGCAAGCAGGGTACAGTGGGTTTATCTGAGCTTTTGCAACTGCCTGCTGCTTCAAATGGGGTTGAGGAGGCAGTGAGACTGAAGTTACGTTTTGGGGTGTAAAATAACAATTGTTGAAAGATGCTAAAACACATGCACTTAATTCAGCTTTAAGCTAAGTATGAAGAGACTTTAGCATCATTATATTCATTTATCTCTGGGTGCATTTTTAATAGGACATAAACAGTCTCCCTAACCTCAAGACCACTCTGACGCCTCTTTTTAATTCTTCCTCCACTGTAGACGCAATGTCCAGCATAGTGCGGTTTCGCATCCCGCAGGGAGACCGTCCATCGCTGGACGAGATCAGGGGCCAGTATGCGGGGCGTGCAGGGTTGATGGAACTGACAGAGCTCATGAAGAAATGCTGGAAGGAAAGACCCGACCAAAGGCCCTCCTCCCTTGGTGAGAAAACCCCTTCATTTACCATGAAAAACCTGAAAACCACCGTTCTGGAACTGGAGGAGTGGTTAAACCTAGAATAGATTACCTTCATAATGACGGGCGGATGTACTGGCAGTGTTGGTCTGTCTGTCGTCCACCACTTTGGTCCAGATTGACAACAACTATTGGATGGATTGTCATGAAAATTTTGGTTTAGGTACCTTGAAAGTGCTTGAATTTTACTCTTAATAAGCTGTACGAACCCTGTCTTTGTGTTTCACAGAGTGTACAACTGTGACAGAAGAACTGTATAAGATGCACAAACATTCAATTCTTGACGCTGTCCATCAAGTGCTGAAGAAACTGGTAAGGAACAAATCTCTTCATACTCAAGTCATTCTGAGATGCTGTAAAATGTTGACATGACGCAGCAAATCCCTATTTTTAGAGATGTACGTTACTATTAACTTTCTCTTTCTCTTTCCAGGACCAAAGAGAAGAAGAAAGAATACCAGAGCAGGTTGATACGGTTAATTTCACTGAAGCTTCAGGTCTGTTTTTATACAAACTTTTTTCCCCCACCACTTTTAAGGATGATTTTTCATTATTTTCCTTATTACTGGCTTTCGTTAGATGAAAAGATAGACACCACTCCCATGTGAGCATTTGAACGTATGTTAGCTCTGAGGCTACAGCCAGCAGCTGGTTAGCTTAGCTTAGCTTAGCATAAAGACTGGAAACAGGGGGAAACAGCTGGCCTGGGTCTGTCCAAAGTGAAAAAAATCCACCTACCCCAACACCTTTAAAGCTCACTAATTAAAATGTTATACCATGTTTGTTACCAGGGTAGCTGTTTCCAGTATTTATGGTTTATTGCACCATATTTAAGAGTGGTATCAATCCTCTCATCTAACTCTCGGCAGCAAAGCAGATAAGCATATTTCTCAAAATGTCCAACTATTTGACTCGTTTTTTTTTTTAGTATTTTGAGTTTGTAAAGTATTCTGTGTGAAATTGAGGAAAATGAGAATAGAGCGCTTATTAATGCAAAAAGGTCCACTTACTTGCTTTTCTGCAGCTCAAGATGCAAGTGCATCTCACAGTCTTCATGAGCTCGTAATAATTACTTGAGTTAAGATTATTGTGTCAAAATACTATTTCAAGGTCAAGAAGTAGTTTAACTGGCTGAGTTTGATTGAGCCAGTTGAGCCAGATTAGAAATTGCTGTTACAAAACAGCAAAACTGCCATTTTACAGCACTAGTTTTAACATTTCCCATAGTTTTATTGGGTCTTTTTTTCTTTTTCTTTTTTGCAGTGAGAACCGGAATTGAAGCATTGAACATTTGTGATAAAGTGCCGACAGGGCGCCCGCCAATTCAGGTGAGATTCAGACAAAATTCAGATGGTTGCTGCAGCCTGCCTAAACTAAAATGGAGAGGCATTCACTTCTTGTCTTTAACACTCTCACTTCTGCCAGAACCATCTCTCCCAGCAAATTTTAAAAAATGCAACGAGTCAGGGAACAACAACCGTAGGAGTCGTGGCCTCGTGGCTATGTAGTGTGAGGGTCGGGAGACACGGGGGGAGACTGACTGACACTGATTAGAGTCTTTTTTTAATATAAATTTCATGACGCAGTTAAGTCCCAACCCATTGACTCTATGTTAGCATTGGTCTTGCAAGGTTCAGGGCTGATTTAAAACAGTAGATGGCGTGTTGAGCCATTTTCAACCCATTAAATGCCAATTTTTATAAATTAAATTAAATTAAATAATTTTAAGAAATGTCAATATTGATTGATGTGTTTCACCACAGTACAGTCATACCATTTAGTTCACAGCTCAAAAAACATGTTCAAGCGTGCAGTGCCTCTTTAAGTGACTGTGTCTGTTTTTTTCTTTGACACAAATTGGTCAATGCTGTGGTATTTCTGCACTGCGTGCATTTTTTTGCAGCTGTGGGGAAATATTACATCACTTTCTGTTGCCCCCAGGGGAATTTTCACAGGAAAGAGTGTTGAACACAACAAATGTTAAAGCCTTGATGAAGTGCAATCATTTGGATCAAGGTTGGGCAGTCATTGATAGAATGTAAATATGAATATAATCTAGATGATGAGTTTTATAACATATTAATTTAGATATTTTTATTTAAAATAATACACATTTCTCATACAAAAAAAAAAATCCATACCTTATTTACTTTGGCACAAAATTCACTGTTGAGGCTTTTTTGTATATTTACTCAGACAGTCTCTCAGCAGTTCACACTTCCATTTATGTGACTTTAATAACTCTCAGAGCTCTCACACATAGTTCAACATTTTGGAAAATACTCGTCTTCACTTTCTTGCTGAGAGTTAGATGAGAAGATTTATACCACTCTCGACATCTGTACGCTGAATATGTAGCTGTAGCCACGTAGCTGGTTAGCTTAGCTTAGCATAAAGACTAGAAACGGGGGGAAACAGCTAGCCTAGCTCTGTCCATATGTAACAAAATCTGCCTACCGGCACTGTGGGAGGAAAACCCCGAAGATGGGCCAGATGTCTTCCAGA